>CM023200.3:42729201-42862767 GCA_004115045.4 Sinella curviseta
AAACGGAGCAAACCAAAAATCGTAGAGTCTTCATTCTTCTCTTGGAAGTAATTGGACGGTTTAGAGAAAATGAACAATGATAAAAATGAGCTTTCCAACTGCCCTTTAAATACCCATTCAACTCCGTATAAAGCAGGATGCCATATGCGTCAATTTAGTGATTTATGGTCATCAAAATCGCAATAATTAACGTTTTATCCAGAATAATTACACATATTTTCCTGAAACGAACTCTGTAAACTGTCACCATTTACAGTTTTAAAACCACAAACACACTTTGGCGTAGGATGTTTCGGGGCTGACGAGCGTAATTAAGCCATTTTGTTTGCTATGCATAGATAGAACTCGTATGTTTTTGTGGTAATAATCCAATCCGGTCGTCATTTAAATTTAGTTTTTAGTATAATTAATTACTTTAGTTTTTATGTAGAACATTTGAGTACTTTCAACGTTTCATATTATTGAAATTTTACTCATTTTCGTTAAATTCCAATTCATTGAAACTACTCCGCATTTCATAAATTGGGTTAGATAATCCAGCATACATGCTATCATTATGGGAGATATCATAAGATCTCATACAGATAATTTATTAATTAATCATCGACAATGAGGAAACTTAAATTATGGACCATTTTATTTTGTTCTCTCATTTAATCAATATGTAAAGCAAATATTCTCAGGTAGGATTCTTCTTCTGATTATGGAAGGATGAGTTAACTTTCATTCCTCCAACAAGGACCAACAATGTTCAAAGAAAACCAGTCAGGGGCACCTTGAGACTCTTTTGCTCGCAGCTTTCTCTGTCAAATTGTTTACAGTTGTCAAGTTGCTTGACGATAAGCAAGTTTGACTTTCTGGCTAACTTCTACTTGTCCATTTTTCAATGTATGGAATATGGATATCATTAATGCAATTGTTGAGCCACCTGGACAATTGCAATTCATCAGGTCCCCGAGATTTGTTGTTTCCAATTTTCATTATAACCAATGTTCCCCATGCAACACACAAAGAAGTTAGCCAATTGGAGTTTAAATTACCTCAAAACTCAATTAAAAAATATGCATGTATTTGATTGAAAAAACTGGAAGTTATGAGGCATACAAGTGGACATTTTAATGGAGCCTGCACCTGGGAATCGGTTTTTATGCGTATGCTTATTTATTCGACATACGATTTACAACTTGCTTGTGCGTGCAGATGGCCATAACCAACATCATTGATATGTGTGTGCTGGTCGATTACGTCAGTGTTTTATGATATTTTTATTATTACTATATACCATGTTAACATCCATCACCCACAACAATCAAAACGACCACAAATCAGTATGCATTAGGTATATCTGAGGATTGAAAAGGAAAAATAGGCGTGTTCTTTTGCAAAATGTTTACAAGATTTATGATCATATGTAAAAAAAAGTTGTTATTTAGCTGTGACTGTTTCTGTTTGGTTGGGTTATACCAGCATTGATTTAAACTACTTTAAATAACTTGAAATTGTTAAAGTAACATGATAAATTTTGGGATAATTTTGATGATTGAACTAGTAATGGTTATATATGATATACCATGTATTAACTGAAGAAATTGCCAAAATTATGTTATAATCTTTGGAATAAATAATTTAGGCCAAATCTAGATCTGGTGCTGTTGCTGGGAAGACCGTTAACGGTAGCGTTAACGGCGTTCAATGCATTGACCCTTCCATAGCCAAATTGATTGTTCGGGTATTTGTTCCTCCCGTAGAATACTCCATCGCATCGGTAGTTAGGAAAAGACACGGTGAGATTTTGTGTATCCGCCGTTTTCTCAATGAAATTGACAACGGCATCAAAAGTGAGTCTGGCAGAATTGTCATTGGCCTTCATTCGATTGGCGGATGTCATCAAGGCTATTACTCCAGCCACGTGGGGAGTGGCCATTGATGTACCTGAAGAAAGAATATTTTATTTGGCCATAGAAAATCATCACTACCAATTTATCATACGATATTTCATTTAAATACTTTTGACAGGTAAATGATTATTTTTAAGATATACTGACAATTTATTTTGTTCACTAAAAATCATGAATCTCAACTACCTGATATTGTGTTATAATTACTGTCACCAGTATTCCAAGCGGAGTAGACGTTACTTCCAGGCGCGGCAATCTAAAGATTTGAAATCAATCAATCAATTTGAAACTAAATCTTATAAAAATATTGAACAATGAATTTGGATTCAAACATGTCATAATTCTCATGATTTACGTCAGGCTTTATATAAGTTAATGGATAGGTTCCAGCAGGACCCTTGGAGCTAAAAACGGACAAACGGTCATTTTTATCCGTAGATCCCACGCTAAACGTTGTGATTTGGTCGCCGGGAGAGCCCCCACTTCTGCACGCGGGTCCAGAATTTCCAATAGCAAACGCATGTAAAATACCTGAAGATATCCCCATTTAGATATAAGATTTTCCAATGAAAAAGACCATCCTTATTTTTTCTTATTTGATTTATACGCTGTGGTCTTTAATTTATGCCTTGGCACTGAACTGACCTGCCGCTCTCCATGCCTCTATTGTGGCATTATACCAGTTGTCCCCTCCTATGTTGGAACCCCACGAGTTGCTGACCACATCGGGAATCTTGGAAGGATCGGCATCAGTGCCATCTGGATTTGTGGGACTCAGCATCCATTGACCACAGGCCAGCAACTGCTCGGCGTCACAAGAACTACTTCCGCAGCCTCGGCAGGCGATCCAAGTTGCCCCAGGAGCTACCCCAATCCCTCCTTGACCTGCGATGGTACCTGTGATAACAAGATGGCTCTGAGTTAGGCACTGCTGAGAGTTTTAATATAAGTGCATATTATTACTGCATACCCATGGTGTGCGTTCCATGGCCATTCCCATCATCGGGCGACGTTGAATTGTTGTATGGGTCAAACCAACCGTGATCCGATCGAAAGTTATTCTTGAGAGCTTCATGGGTTCCTCTGACCCCCGTGTCAATATTGGCCACAACTACGCCTTCTCCGGTGGTATTGAACAATGACCACACTTGATCCGCCTGAATTTTCGCCACTCCCCATTGTATCGTAGTGTTTGCAGTTGGTTTCGCTGCGCTGAAGATTGGGGACAGTTGAACTGTGGGCAGTCTTTGAATTCTACTCACTTGTGGAAATGCGTCGACACCTTGTAGCAGGAACAAGTTGGCCTTCCTGATGACCATTTGATTACTTGACCAGAATGAACGGCTTTGTACTCCAAATCCTCGAACGAAATTTATAACGGGGTCTTGTGTGTATTCTGTTAGTGAGTGGAGACCGGAGCATAGTGCTTGTATTTTGGCAAGTTTATTGCGGAACGTTCTTCCTCTAATATTTTGAATTACGGGAGAATTCTCCCCAGAAAAGTGGACTAGGACATCGGATTTTCCCAACGTGGCAAGAGTTTTCAATAAGTCTTTATCAATGAGCCCATGGGTGAGATCAGCTATAAGAATGGTGGAGGAAAGAAGGGCAAATATGGAAAATTTTAGGGAAGCCATTTTCGTGACAAGAGTGAGCTTGGACGGAGCAAGCTAGGAATGACACCCTAGGAAAGTTTGCTGGATTGAGTTGGGTGACAATCGTTAAGCAATCTAGTCGGATCGTTAAGCTATCTCTTCCAGCAAATTTTCTTGATGTTTTCGGTCAATGAACTGCATCGAGTAATTATGTCACTGGTCGACATTACCAGCAGAGATATGGACCAAATGGGGTGTGCATCATGTGTACGCACACACACTAAAGGAAGGTAGTAATTAGTTGGAAGAGGAAAACAACGCCTGGAATACCTATAGTCCGGTCTTTGTTCTTGGTAAAAATGTGTATGTACCTAGACGCCCAAGCCTGATTTTTTTATAATTATCAAATTATCAACTAATGACTGACTTGTTGGTATTATTGTAGTTTCCAACTTTTCACAATCACCAGACTACACGTGTGTCGATAAACCTAATGTTGCTCGTAGATCTTTAAAAAAAAATATAAATAATATTATTAGAAAAAAGACACAACGAAGCAGAATGACATTTTGATGATTAATGCAATGGACGAGTTCGCTCTAGATTCGATCTAGTTTCATTCCGTAAAACGTTCAATGCATAAATGATGCCAAGAATTTTGATGTCATATTCCGTATTTGAATCTGTGGATTTATAAACTCAAATAATGCTAAACATGAGGAAGCAATAAAAGCATGCAATTTGTGCTAATGTAAAAGGGCAAGGTCTCTTCATTCTTGCTGGATTTAGGTCAGCTCCACCACACAGACAACAGACGAAATAGGTGGCATAAAATAACAACAAAATAAAATCATTCCCACGCACGCCTCACATAATTTTGCATATTATAATCCATTTCTATCGAGAGAAGTGTTCCATACCATTTCAACAAAATAGAGTCTTTAAATTAAATTACTTGATCTTTTAATGCGTCTCAAGTCACCCCATAATTTATAGTATCATTACGCCTGACGGAAATTACTTGTACATTGCATAATGCATTTTAAAAGCTCACAGAGGCATGTAGTAATCTACAATCGAACAATATGCCATTCATCATGAAGCACTGAAGTCTGTCGCTTGAGGTGTCAAGTCCTTCCTTTCCTCATGATCACTTCCTTGCCCACAATTAGCAGCAGTAGCAGATAATATAATTTAATTATGATGAGCTCCACCATCATCATCATCATCATAATCATGATGAGTCCATCAGTCGAGGTCAATATATCATGTAGTTCACTTACAAAAAATTGCATAGCCAAAAAAAATTTCATTTGCATCTGTGCATACGTTGCTCCACGCCAACATTCATGCTCTTCATTTGTACTTTTGTGCGTAGCACGACTAGCACGAGCAATCACCACTACCAAGTAAATTAGCATCTAAGCATCTTTTGTGTTTTAAGGAAAAAATGGCAGGAAACCAGTCGAGTCAAAAGCAAAAAGTTTTAAGTATTAACACGTGTAGGTACAGAGATGTAACGCGTTTTTAGTACGAAGAAGAGATCAATTTGTAAATTGTTTAAAGTAAAACAATATGAAGCATTAATCTAGAAATTCTAGCTGAATGTTTATCTTTTTCACCTTGCTACTATCACAATGCCGCATTACCCCAACACTAGTGTATACTTTAATAAAAGATCATTTTGCTATGCAGTTAAATTGTTATTAAAACAATCTGTATTGTGAAGAACTTAAATTATCATCGTATTTGATCATATTTATTGTTTGGTACCGGTTTTTCTGCCTCAAAATTCCGAGGTCAAGTACTAATTTTACTAATTATGACTGAGTTTACCCACAATCAAATAAATTAAATATAATACCCGCCGTAATCCTACCACGTCTAGTACAAATCTCAGTACTCACACTTTTTCACATAACAGCAGCAGTATCATGATGACGATCAATATCACCAAGCGTCATAGAGTAATTATGAGAATGTTTATTACTTTTTATACAAAATCCAGTTTGTCCAGCTTGTACCTAAAGATTGATTCGTTGATAGTCTTTTGGCAAAAGAACACATCATACATACGACATTAATATGCAGTCAGCAACCAGCTCACACCAAAACTCTCAATCATTTTTTACATCTTTTTCCTACCGCACATTATCTTTAATTCCAGTTCCAAGTAAAAAAACAACTTGCTCAACTTTTTTTCAAATTCAAATTACCACCTAGGTAAACATTCAACATTGTTATTTTTTCTGCTACGTCCAAATAATTTTCGGCTTCTTATTTACAAATTCTACCTACCATAACCTTACCTCATCCATAATTATAAGTGCATGCAAAACTCGTAATGAACTCCACAGTAGTCCACAGTCCAATAAAGCCATACGACAAGGAACTTTTTACTGAAAAACGCGTGCAGGTACGAGATACGTACCAAACAATTTACCATTTAAGCAAAAATGGCAACGAATGAAGATGATATGCACAAATTTTGCAGCAAAAAGCAACATGAAAACCTGATAAACCTATATCAGTTGATTTAACATTTCTTACCATACTTATACCAGTGGTCAGAAATTCGTAGTGAGGAGAGCCACTCACAATCAGTCAGTGCAGGATTTCGCCTTGCATTGTTGCTGTTAAAAGTGTACAATTTATTTACAACACATTTATTGTTTTGTCTCTTGGTTCATAACCTCTAGATGATCTTGGCATTCACTAACGACATTATATACTGCTATTCGATTTGCTGTAATTTTTTACTAGTGATGATAGTAATAGAGACACCTTACCTCCTGCATCTTTGTACAAAACTGCTGGTCAAAAGTGTTAATATTTTTGTTGTTGTTGTGTTGAGCATGAGTTGACTTGAACAATAATATAAAAATCTGCAATAAAAAATTAATAGTTCTGAGGTGGAGTGATCATGATGATGATACTTGCTACTTACGATAAAATAAAGATATTCCTGTTTTAAGCACCACCACAACAATTACCATAATGGTACTAACTGACTGACTGAGCTTCTGCACTGAAGAGGAGACGAAGAAGGCATCAGATCAGATCAGTGTAGTAGAACCTGTGAGGAGGACAGAGAAGAGGAGATAATACCATTTCCATTTGGCTTTGTTGACGGTAGTTGTCGTGTCGCCTTCTTCCTCTCCACAACAGAATCCTATCATTTCGTCACAAAACCCACAAGTTGACAGTTTTTCCTAAGAAATATTATTTTTCATTTCAAAAGAAGAAGAAAAGAAAAAGTTTGCTGTGCATTTTTTACTCTCGTTATAAACTACATGATATTTTTATAAATTAATATTTATCATCTAAGACTATCTGACTTAAATGTGATTTTATTTAGTTCCCACGCTCGCTGACTTTTATAATAACAGTACATGCTACACACACCACTCACACTCTGTATTTGCATTTGCATAGCATTATAAATTTTTTCTAGCACTTTTGTACCTAGAGCGGCTTCCTATATTATAAAGCGATTATATAAAATGTTCATCGACCGTTCACAGTAAAGCAAAAAAGGGACTTACTGTTTTATATTCTTTTATTAAAAGAAAAAGTTGACGTTATCGCCAACTAGACGGTTTACATACGTGCATACAGTATACGGACCTATCTAGGATTTCGAAATGACAACGTTGTAAACTCTGTCACTGATCACAGTCACAGTTGTACCGTGCTCCACACTGTTTCATAATTGCTAGTGGAATTTAAAGTAAATTAGGACAAATTAACATCACATTCAACATGACATTTACACTGTTTAGCGAAAAATCGAAAAATTTTCATATAAAAATGAACAACGGTGGAGGCAGCGGGATAGTGTTCCTAATTGTTTTGTACTTGGTGCTACGCTCAAGCTACGCCAGTCCTACACATAACCTCCACCTCCGACAGCCCTCGGGGGATGGAGGGCTAAATGAGGAGGCGGGACTCATTGCTCTGGGGAAACTTCTTGCTGGAGACGGTCAACGAGGTCAGAATAGACCTGTCGAGTCCCGACATACAACCGTTTGGGACTTGCTTGTTGAAAAGGCAGAAGGGTACATGCATTCTATGCTGTTCTGCACCCTTTCCAGACCGGACGTAAGTATGGGCGTAGTAGCAACATGTAATGATAATATAGAAGGAAGGAAGTATGCAATCATTAGTCATTTCTGATTTAGCTCCGTGACGGCGTCTCTGGAATCAAGCCATGTGAGCAAAGCCCATTGACACTGGCCATTGTCGAGAATCTAGTAACATTGATGAACGTGCCAAACGCCTCGCCAGAGAAACGGGATGAAGCCCTCAACAAAATGGTCCAAGCTTGCAATTCCCTGGAGCAAATTGGATCTCAGACCTGTGAGCTGGAGAACTTTAAGCGGGTCCAAGATTGTTTCAACAAGCAACAAGTCTTGGAGCAGTACTTCAAGTTGTCTGGGCTGGAGTCTCTGTGCGGTATTTCTGGAAATCAGACCGACTTGAATGGAATTTTCAAAAGTAATAAAAATAATATGCACATTGCACTACAACAATATATTACGCCTACATTACTTAGTAAAAGAAATTATGGGAAAATATTGTCACGCAAAATCTTTATAAAATCATGTATAATTATACGTTTTTAGCCTTCTGGGACAACGGAGGGAAGGATTGCATGATTCCCAAAAACTTTGATAGGCTGAGTCAGGACTCTCTTTTGTGTTTTGAGCTGATCAAGACTCATCCAGATTGGTAAGCTGGCATTTTTTACTTTCATTTTCGACAATCAAAACAATACGCGCTGGAGAAGAGGTCATTTAGTACAAAGTGACTTTTTTATCTTCAAAGATAATCGTAGCATGGTGGTATTGTCCATCCTAATAATATAAAGCGTCGTTTGCGTGTGGTACCTGAAAAAGTGCAAAAGTCTTTTCGGTTGAAACATCTTAATTTTTACAATGCCACACGCAAATACGCATGACCTTGCTCATCTTCTTCTTTAGAGATTTTAAGCGATGAACTGTCCACTTTACTGTATGAAAAAATCATATTCATGTATATTTTTACACCGTCTGTTGCAAAATGCCGACACTTTTCCTGCGTCCAATTAAAAAACCTTTAAAAAATTTATATTCAAAGCAACGTTTATCGCCGTCCATCAACCATCGCGCAAAAACGATACACTTTATTACATTTAAAAAGTTAATCTAATCAGATAAGACGGTAAATTTAATTTACAGGAGTATGAAGGAGATGACAACGTGCATTGCAGACCAATTCAAAAAGTGTGGCAGCACAGGGAGCCAGAGACGCCATTATGCCGCTGCTCGAATCAGCTCTCAAGGCGTACCATGACATTCAAAGCTAAAATCTCAATACAATTACTCCATTGACATTTTAATATACAAATTGTTAAGTGGTTTGATAAGTTAAATAGCTCTATGTACTTATGCATACAAAAATTATACTGTACGTACGACATTATGTAACTCATTTTCTGATGTGATATAGATTAATTAAGACACGATTAGAATAATATATGATAAGTATATGTAAATGCTAGTTTTTGGCATTTTGTTATATTTTTTAAGCATAAGCTTAAAAACCCATTTGTTTTCTAAATATTGTGCAATTTTGCTGATAATAAAAGATGAAAGACAACACGTGCGACTGGTGAGTGGTGAGAACTTTGTAAAGATCATTCTCACAAGTCAGTACACCAAGATTTTAAAACATGCTTTAAAATGTCATGTTATCATTGTGACTGATAATTTTTTTAAATGGTAAATATCGAAGCCGTTGGACAATTCATTGTCGGGAGGGAGTCCATCGATCTTGAAGCGTCATGGTATCTTTCGTCCTTCCATGCTTTATTTAGAAGACCAAATCTGCTACTGACTTTTACTAATTCAATTCAATAAATTGTTAGTGACTAGCAGTTTTGACTTCAAAATTTATTGTTAGCACCTCGTTTGCTGTTCTCTCCCTTCTTCCCCGTGCCAAAACTAACCACCCACCGGGAAAAGGTTTCCACCATGGCAGTAGCAAACATCGCTGCGCAGCGAATAAAGCGTGAAATTCGGGACATAAGTCGCGATCAAGAGGCGGCCCGGTGCGGCGTCAAAATAGATGCTCACAACGACCAGAATTGGTTGGACCTTCGCGGTGAAATTTCTGGCCCTCCCGACACGCCCTACGAAGGAGGTCGCTTTCTCCTGGAAATAGTCATCCCGGAGACGTATCCGTTCAATCCGCCGAAAATCAAATTCCTCACGAAAATCTGGCACCCCAACATTTCCTCCGTGACTGGAGCCGTGTGCGTGGACATTCTGAAGGATCAGTGGGCGGCCGCGATGACTCTGCGAACCATTCTGTTGTCCCTCCAGGCGTTGCTCTCCGCTCCAGAGCCGGACGACCCGCAAGACGCTGTGGTGGCGACGCAGTTCAAGGAAACTCACCGGACATTTCTCGCTACGGCTCGGCACTGGACCGCGGTCTACGCCGGCGGTCTCAATGGCAGGGACGACTACGAGCAAATGGTCAAGAACCTGGTCGAGCTTGGCGTTGCGGAAGGGATGGCCAGGGCTAGACTCTCCCAGACCAATTGGGATTATCAGAGGGCTGTGGATTTGTGCCTTAATAACAATTAAAAGTTAATTGTACTTTCATCCTCTTTGTAAACACATTATTATTCTTATAATTTTGTTAGCATTAAGATCTATTATTGTAATGAAATCTTGAAAAAGTAGTAATAATAATAAAACTGTAAAAAAATGAAGAGATAGACATCTTGCTGCTTATCTTTGTATTTTTGCCAGTCAGTGTTTAGAAAATCATATATTTTTGTGCATCATACCACCATCACCCAACCAGAGCAGACCTTTTCATAACAATGGAATGATATGCACAGCAATTGCTTATCTGAAAAGTGTAAAGACCTTAGACAATCCGATTGTGCTTATGAGTCGAATAGCTCATATAACTTTTTTTTACATTGTTGTTTTACTAACTGTTTTGCACTTTTTTATATTCATGCAAATATGGCAAAGCGCCAAATAATAATGGCAGCACTGTTAGTGGAAGTGCAAAATAAATATAGTTTGTAGTTGGTCTTCTAAGAGATTATTAGCGTAAGAGAAGTCAAAGTCAAAAGTCAAATAAAATGCCTAGTAGTAGACTTTAGCGTAGCAGCCCACTCTCTTCAAGAATCAATGATTTCGTACTGATTACTCTTTTAACAGTCACCTCACCAGTTTACTATTGTTGTTTATCATAATGAAATGCCAGATAAATGCATGAATTGAATACAATTTGTTGATTTTAGTAAAAATCATTAACTGAGTGAGAAGGCGGTAACATTGCTGTGCAATTTTGAAACAATGTATTTATGTATATTTACTTATCATTTTTGTTTTGTGGAAAAAAAGTATAGACATCACAGACTGCTTTATATAATTTTAATAGATAACATTGCCTATTTGGTAATGGTTGGCTACTTCTAGCATAGTTAAAAGCACGTACTATTAGTTATAATCTTTAACTTAAATATTATGGCACTTCAAAATCAATCTAGTTCTAGTTTTTATTTTGGAACATTTTTGGTACTTTGTTATAATTCATAACATGCATGTAGATAAATGCCTAACCTATGATAGATTGTTAGCATATTTTTGTATGCGTGTGCGGTCGCTTTTGGTGTGAATGTGATGACAAGAGGAAAGAGGCTTCACAGGAAGGAAATGGGTAGGAAATTTGACCAATACTATAAAATTAACTCTATCTAGTTCAGTTAGACTGCATGTATTATTCATGAGAATTGTTTTACTTTACTGTGTAAATTCAGGTGTGCAAATTCTTGTGCTAGACACAATAATGGGTATACTTGAGAAAATCCTCCAAGCTTCCGGCTACAAAGCTTAATACAATTCTGAAAATTTAAAAAGATTTCTTTCTGACATGAGGACCCTTCATCATCCTTACATCAAATATCCCTGTAGAATTTTTTACCGCTATTAGGTCATTTTAGTAAATAGTTCTAAAAATTAGAAAGAAATTGCATACAAGTTCCTTAAACTTTTTTTTGTCGCTGCCTCAAGTGTGTAGATTCATCATCAGGAAATAAAAATAATAATTATGATAAGACCATAGAGCCTTTTGCGCTTTGACAGCAGATAAATTGACCCCACTATACTTATTATTACATACCTATTAACGTTTCGTTGATAGACTCGTCAACAAAGATAGTGATGTTTTAGTGATCTTAGATTCCCTTAAAATGTTCGCATTTTGCCAAAGACTAGTAAAAAATTGGAGGTACTACACGAAACGTGAGCGCCTGGTGCATAAAAAAGTTAATATGTAGTAATACCTCAACCACCAATCACCTATTTCCTGCTGCCACAAAAGCCATTCATTACATGCGTTTGTGCTAGCACATTATTTCATTTTTCTATTAAATTTTCTTTACAGATCGTGTTCGGGATAATATTTTTGGACTGCTAACTTAATTGTAACAGCTTAATTGTAAAACTGCAAAAGTAAAATGAAAATGGCAATAAAATAGAGTGTGTGTATGATGAATTAGTACAAGACTAGGATCACCCTTATTTTTAAGTCTTATTTTGCACAACAAGCCGTAACCATTACATATTCTCTAGAATTTGCTTCATGTTGTTTTTTAACAATATCATACTTGGCCTACCAGCAACAATGAATGATGATGATAATATTTATATTATTCATAAAATGGTTTGTGGTCAGCACAAGTGCTACATAATTGGATATTATATAGTGTGCTATATAGTAAAAGTGGTCAACGTACTACTACCATGAATTTGTTTTCGCTAATGCAAATTTTGAATGAAAAGATTGCATGCCTGCCTCACGCCACACCACTGACTGCAACCGTCAACAATAATAATAACAACAATCAACCCTCGGCCAACAATAAAGCACACACAGTGTAAGTACACATGTACGTCAATTTCAACTTTACACGAACATTATTTTTTGAAAGTCCATTAATCTTTTTCAGACAGACTACGAAATTTGCAGTAATACGTACATAGTATTCGTCGTAGTACGCGTGAATGTGCGTGTGTTTTCAGAACATTTTTATTAAATTTAAAAAAAAAGTTACATATTATGTCTGTGTAAAAATTGTGCAGCGAGGTGTTTTGTGTGGCAGCATTCTAATTGAAATTTTATTTTAACATTTTCACCGATAAAAACCGTTAGCCTGGTTCCTTAAACTTGGGCTATCCGTCCTCATTACCCAGATTATCAAGAGTATTATAGAAGGGCTATCATAGTTTATCAGTGATTTTCATAAGCGTTTCTCCAAGACTGCTGCTGTGTTCAAAGAAACGGGCATCAATGAATAAAGAGCAAGCCAGCAAGATCTGGTATACACCGTCCCGTCCTGTACTACAAGCACAACTACAACAATGCTTCAACAATGAAAGGATTTTGATTCATTTCCTCTTCTTTTGAAGATGTTCTTGTCAGTGTGGTTGTGATGTGGTGGTGCAGTGACGATCATGATGATGGCGATGGGCAATGGGCGTACTAGCTGAAGTAATGAACATCTGCTTTCGGCAGTGACGCAGCTTAGATTTTAACTACATCCATCATACTGAAAACTAGCTACATCCCATGCAATTTGCAAATAGCATCATCAGTATTAGTGACGAGTGACGGTCTTAAGACAATGAACAATGCCAACAAATGATCATGCAACGAGACAAGACGAGATAAGATAAATAATGTTGAATGTAAAAGGATTTTATTCAGTTCATCAGTCATCCTTCAAATCTGGGTAGGTACACGGTACACCCACCCTATGTACATACCTCTCATTGTTGTGTGCAACCAAAGATAAATTTCTGAACTCGCTGAACTGAAGATCCTTCGTTTCCTCATCACAAAATATGGTCTTTAAGGACCAGCTTTTATAACATTTTAATAATTAAAATTCAAAATTTCGAATCTTGGAATATTGGACAATCTTGTGTGTACAGTGTGAGGTGTTAATGTACGAAATAAATGAATGAATGAAAGCTTGGGAAAGATTGAGAAGTTCATTGAAGCATATTATTATATATCTCTTGCGTTAATTTTTAAAAGTTATATCCATTACGTCACACCACCGCACATACTAGAACGATACATTGTTGGTTGGAATGTGGACATTGATACAGCGATTCTATTGGGTACGCCACATTGACATTTCTGTGACATTTGTGCTAGTTAGCACTGAGCAATGAAAAAAATACATTTACTATGATGACATAATAGACAAAAAAGTGCTCTATCAAAAACTTTATTGAGAAAAGTGCAATTTGCAAATAGTAAACAAACAAAAGTTAGTAAACCAGATAGTCCACTTTTTTATTTTCTGATTTGGTGCTCCTGTGTGCACTTGCTGCAATAAATGTGCAATGCAAAAAAATATTGGCTTTTATTTTTGCAGTAGCATATAGCTGACCGTGCTCGCGCTGGTCTGATGAGTGATGGTCTAAAAAAGTCTAAAAGAAGTGTATATGTTCCACACAGAACCTTAAATGAAGTGCTATGAACGTCAACTTGGCAGTGGGGAAGGAAAGTTTTTTCGTTATTAATCTTCACGTGTATATGGGATTCCCACTCTGATTAGTTGTATGAATACTTAAGTAGCTTCCGGTCTTAATTTCTTCGTGGCGCATGCCGCTAATGAATCATGCGGCTGGAGAACTCCGGTCTAGACTCTCTGGATAGATAATAATACCTTGTGTGTGCAACAGCAGCCAACCTGGAGAATTTTTTGGAACTCAGCTGTGGCAAAGCATGCTTCCAGTTTCCTTGTTGTCGTGTCATTGCAAATTATTTTTCTTCCAAGCAAAGCCGAGTTCTGGACTGACTGTTTTACACGTAATGACAAGCAAATAATGGATTGCTTCGTTTATGGGGATGGATAGATGAACATGATTTTTCACACCAAAATGAAGTGAATATAAAGTGTGTGTTGGGTTCATTAGATAATCAGATATTTCGTGAGAACCAACTATTTTCAATAATTAACTTGTCTCGTGTACAAGGTAAAATTGGTACATATGCGAAAGAAAATGATGAAAGTTTCCGACCCCAATTAAACTCTTAATTTGCGTTGTTTGCTCGTGGTGAATAATTTTCTCAATCTCTGACAAACGTCATTAGACGCTAGTAGTTTCTGTTGTGTGGATTGAGGTCCTACGGCTAAAGATTTCCTTTGGCAGAATAAGCGGAAAAGAAGCAAACATGCCTAACGGTGCAAATAGATCTGAGGACATTGGTCCTGGACAAGGGCTCATCAACTTTTTGAAACGGTTCTGGTTCAACCTCATGGTCGTCTTCATTGGTGGCAAGTGGAGTCTCATTGAAACCTTTTCAAGACATCGAAAACTTGAAGAGAGTGGTTAGTAAAAACTATGATATAATTTGTTACATGTGATACGGAATGATTTAAAAAGATGGATGTTATGTTACTGGTTTCATCTTTTGATATTTAAAAAGAAATTCCAAAAGGAAGTCGTGGCGAAACCGTTGTAATCACTGGTGGTGCTCGTGGAATTGGAGCCGAGGTTTTGAAACAATGCCTTCTTTTGGAAATGGACGTTATAATAGGTAATTGTGCAGGAACTTGTACACATGTAACGTTTGGAGGGGCAATATGATAATCAATTCTTTAACGATCATTCCAGGTTGCCGGAGACCAGCGGCCGGAGAAGCGACAATCCAATCCTTACGCGAGCAAGGGATTATAACAGGTTCCGCTGAAGCACTCCCTCTGGACCTCAACTCGCTCACTTCCGTCCGACAATTTGCTCAAACGATCTTGAACAAAAATATTCCCATTCATCGTCTCATCAATAATGCCGGCGTAATGTTTCTCCCATACCAAGTGACAACGGATGGGCTGGAAAGCCAGTTCCAAACCAACTATCTTTCGCACTTTCTCCTCACAACGCTTCTCCAGCCGGCACTCAGCCGAGGCGGAAAACCAAATTCTCCTAGTAGGGTCGTTAATGTATCGTCTGCTGCCCAATACGGAGGACAACTTGATTTTGATAACATTGACATGAAGTACGTAAAGAATATTTTAACATGGCAAATGGGCTATGATCCAATTGAAGTTTTTTTTCTAACAAAGCACATTTTTGTATTTTTTAGGAAGGAACACTCGCCGCACATGGGGTACATGTCCAGCAAGCTAATGCAAGTGGTTTCCACCGTGGATCTGAATCGAAGGTTCCAAGATGACAAGGTTAACATCCGTGTGTACGCCCTGCATCCAGGGGTCGTCAGGACAGATCTGTACGAAAATGTGTGGTGGGTTACATTCTTTGGCAGGTTGCTCAACGTGATGTTCAAGGTATTTTAACAAATTATATAGTCCAGCTAATTTATTGTCCAGTGGATTTAATAAGAATTTAAACAAATGGAATGCTTTTAATTTAACAATAGACACCGGAACAAGGAGCAGATGGAGTCATGTTTGTTGCACTTTCACCAGCGGTGAATCAAGATGGAGGTGTTTTCTACGCAAATTGTACTGAGCAGCCAGTTAATCCTCTGGCGTTAAATCGGGATGTACAAGAAAAGCTTTATCAACTTTCTCTGCGTCTTTGCGGAGAAAGTAAAACAAACAATGCAAGTGCTGACGGTGAACTATCTAGTAAAACGTTTTCACAAGGTGTAACCGTACATGTAACGACTGAACCTAAAAATCGATAAATAATCAAATCATGTCATGTACGCTAAAAATAACTTGTAAAGCTATACTTTGTACTTGCGATTAGTATGTATGCAAACAATCATTTTTATGATAGAACAATAAATTAAGAACAACAAAACATTTGTGTTTATCTTATAAAGAATTTTATGCTTGGTACAGTATTTAATCTTTTTATTGTTGCAATGTTTCAGTTTCTCTACAACCACCGTAATCTCATTCAATTTAAAAAGATGCATGTATATTTTTATCAGTAGAGTAGGCATGTAGTTTATAGATGTATTGATGTATATTCTGATGTGATATTAATAAAGAAACCAGATCAAGTAAAACAATCATGAATATATAAAGAAATTAAAAGTTGCATCATCACCTTTTTGTCATTACAACTTAATGAATTCCCTTTGCGAGTAGGTATGCATATTTTTTCATAATGAAATGAGCCATGGTCATAAAGATTCGTATAGAAATAAAAATCATTCCACGAAATCGGCAGCGCAGCATAATTACCATCTTTAAGCCATCATGTTTTATTTAACTGGTCGGAGTATTGCATATTGGCAGTGTCACTGACTTGTATAGCTTGTGACAGAAACGTCGTGACCTTAATCTACAATCCTTGCACAATAATTTTCACATATGAATCATTACTTCTTGATGGACTTTCAGAAATTAAAAAAGGCACGTAGAAAGTTAGGCGATTATTCTATTTTGTGCTGTTGGTACTTTCATATGCTCCAGACGCTTGATTTCAATCAAAAATATTTCGTGGTTGTATTAACTATTTTTTCCAAACATGTTCATGAAATGTATGTAATTTCCAGAAAAATGAATGCACAAACAATCATCACACTAAACAGGTCATGTAAATAATAATAAATAATTTATTTTCAAACATCGTTTCTTTTATCATATACAATACATGATGCATATTATATCGTATTACACCAAACATAACGTTCCTTTAAACTTAATTATAGGTTATCTAATTTAATAGCATTTAAAGTTCTATACATTTGAACTAACGGTATATTTAAAATCGTTTACGCTATGTTCACGTCTTCATCAATAAAACCGCATTTATTAAACACGGTCCAAGGAATTTTTCGACATTTGTGGACCAAAGATGAAAAGTACAAGACTATTACGCAGTACGTACCTTTAAATTAGCAATGTTGTTACTTACTTTGTAAATTGCTTTCACCATTTTCAATACATTTAAGGAATTTTTCGACATTTGTGGACCAAAGATGAAACATACAAGTTCAATTTTAACATTAATGTAACCCATTATATTTTATAAAAGGTCCATTCTTTAATTTTACTATATTTAAGGAATTTTTCGACATTTGTGGACCAAAGATGAAAACCTGTAGTTAAATTTTCATAATATATTTAATAATGTCAAAGTTTTAAATCAAGCTACCTATTGTTGATTTAAATAGCTAAGGAATTTTTCGACATTTGTGGACCAAAGATGAAGTCTACAAGTTTAAAGTATTTTAGCAATATATCTCGTTACTTACCCTAATGCTATCACTCGCTATATTTACATTGTGAAGGAAAGGTCATGAGTTGAATATATCCTACCTTGATATTGAATAACCATTTCCACACACCAGTCAACTTATCAAACCTGCTCATGCTACGTAAATGTACCTAATCAAAGTAATCTTCTATGTCAATGTCAGGATTTAGGAGATCTTCTCCGTACGAACTCAAGTCGACCTGATTTAGTATCAGATTTTCGAACGTCTCTTCCAGACCAGTTTCGCCAATTAAAATAGCCCCTTGCATCCGCCAGTCCTCTAACACTACCTTAATATACTCTAAATTTTTAGTACACCTTATCAACAGGTGTTGTCTAGACTTATCCAACCCCTGTCCATTGTATAGACCCAATAACACGACTTTGAAGCCAAAGAACCTCGTCACGTGAGAAAAGCATTCAAAGCAAAAGTCCAAGTCAATGTCTTCGGCTTCCGACGGAGTCATCTCGTTCCTCAGGGACATGAACATGGATTTGCCTGCATACAGTCCCATGTGTCGTGCTTGTGTCCACAACCGCATCTAAAAAAATAAATCAAATAGAAATTCATAAGTTAATTAAATTATCGATGATAAGGAATCAGTCAAGCATTTTCCAATTAAATTTAAAGCGACGACTCACCTGAAACCAATGCTTGCTCCAGTCCCACTTTGGAAAACATACATCCCCTGCGGCAAAAACGTTCGGAATGGAGGTACGCATGGCACTATCCACAAAAATACCTTTTTCGGGATCATGGGCCACGCACTTGAACAAGTTCATGTGTGGAACAACTCCAGTGGCAGAAATTACCAGGTCGCATCCAACTACCGTTCCATTGTTCAGCTCAGCTAAAACTGGCCAGTTGTCTCCCTCCTCTTCCGTAGTCCCTTGCCGAACCTCAGTGCATTCTGTTTCATAAAGGATTTGGACGTTTTTGCGGAACCGCTGACCTTCCAGACGAACACCTTGATGCCAGTCAGGTCCCAGTGCGCTGCCAAAATTGTCTGCACATCCTTGTTTCTTATCGGTGGAAGGAGAGATGGAAGCAATTGTGTATTTTCTACGTTTAGAAGGCGGCGTGGTTCTCTTCTCATTACTGGTGCTGCTGTTCGAAGGTGGTGAGGATGATGTCGCCTCTTCCGTTCCACTGCTCTGAGAGAGCTTGCATTGGATAAAGAATTCAGCCGCGCCAGGGTCCACAAAATGGGCACATATTGACTTGTCCTTTATCGCCCAAACGATATCCACCCCGTTAACTTCATGCCTACAAAATATTAACAAACACAAAAAGTCATTAATTTACATCCACAAATTCAAATAATATAGAATACTGTTTAAATGATTTTCTTACACAAATTCAGTTGCAATCCCTCCATTCCCCAATAATAGCACCTTCCGAGCCTTGGAAATTTTTAAGGCGAGGTCCGCAACTGACTCGGTATCTCTGATGCCAACAACGTGTTCCCAACCGGGAAATAAAACCCGAGGAGTAGCACCAGTGCATATGCAAATTTTCTTATACGAAAATTTCTCGCCAGTCTTTATGATAACAGTCTGAAAAAAATGAAAAAATGTTTTAGCTACTTTTCTAATTAAAAATTCAAACTTCAAAACAAACAATCAATTTTAAGTAGCTACATACCTTTTCCTCAGGAAGCAATTGGGACACTTCCCCGTGAACCACACGAACGCTCTGATGGACATCCTTAAAGCTCTTGAGACTTTTCTCCACAATTATAAAGTCCTCCAACGTTTTACTGAGTCTGGTTATCTGGCAAGCTTCTTTGACTACTGGGGAGGAACTTATCAGAAGGATTCTGGCTTCCTGGTCAAACTCCAGAATCTGCAAAAATACATCAGAAAAACGAGAGTTAATTAATAGCTTAAAGCCAATGATTTAAACAAAGAAATTATTGATACATACACACAAAATCTTAGCTATAAAGCTTACCTGTTCCACACAAGAAACTCCAGCTATTCCACCTCCAATCACAGCAAAAGTGTAACTGCTCCCGCCCACATCACTGCTTATGTCACCTTCAGTCTCACCTCCTTCACAATCCATTAAAGCTCCCTAACTGGACAGTATCTAAATTAGTGTGAAATTTTAGTAAACTGGCCCATCTTTCTCCACGCCCTCCAGAAATCGCTCAGTCTAGAAGCTTTTAGGCGCGTGTGCCCAGTCGAGTAGACTAAATTGGACTGAACCCACGCTAACTAACGCACAAAATATTTAACTCCTTGTCTACTACTAGCGAGACTGACTTTGACTAGAGGGATACTGGCGAGCATGTAAAGCACACGACTAACGACAGTTTAACGAATTAACGAAACGAAGAAGAAAGAAAGGACAAAAGATTTAAGTTATGGGCTTATTCGTTGTGTGTGAGCAAATGCGCTTGACGTGCATTTTTGGCATCGGCTTTTTCTCAGAATCTTCCACTTATTAAGTGTAAAGGAATCTGAATCGAGTAGATATCCTGTTCGTGTTGAAAGGATAAGTAGGTATGCATTTCACGTGGCCCCCAAAAAAACCCATTTTTACACTTTGGCTCGTTGCAGAGAGTGGAATGTGGAAGAAAGAAGGATGGCGATCATAGTGCTCTTTCCGCGTTGATATTTTCTGCTCCATTTACTTTACTGGCCAGAAGAGGCTTCTCTGGATCTAGCTGGATATAATGCATTTTAAGAAAAATGAACAAAGAACGATGAGTTTAAATATAATATTTTAATCCTTATATTCATCGCAGGCCCTTGATTGTTCATTGTTTGCAGTACCTGTATGTGACCATTGTGCTTGACTATAATAGACATTTCTTGGGAAAAGAACAAATCAAACTAGAAGGTACAAAGGTTTAAAAGAATTTTATAAACAAATTATTTTTAACTCGTTGAATACTTATATACTTTATACTTATATAGTCATTTCATGAATTTTTGTATTGCTTATTGCTTTCATAATTAGATGTCTTTTCTGCATGTTTACTCAACTTGCCCCATTTTGGTAAAAAGATTTATAATACCTGATGCAATTCAATGAATACAAACTTATCTAGTTCTTCATCATTCTCTTTTATTTCTATTTTTTGTTTCTTCTTCAATGTCGTCATTTTCATTAATACATTATAATATAATTACATGGTTCATTTAATATACCAAATCATCATCATCAGCTGCATTTCTTTCACTCAATTAGTTTAAATACTAACGATTTTACAGTTTTACATACATACACACAATGTACAACAAAAGTAGAATCCACACACACCAAAACAAACTAAAAATGATAATGATGATGATTTTGTTCTGTGATCAGCTCAGCACGCGCCATAACATTATTATAGTTTCTTGTCCCAATAAAAATTAGTAATAATTAATTTGTTTACTGCATATTATAATATAGCACATCTGTAAACAGTAGGTACTGCGCCTACAGTAAAATAATTATATATCGTTATCATAATAATAATAATAATAATAAAAACCATCAGAGTTATAACTTGTCTTATCATTACTTATCATTATTTGATAGCTGATAGATAATTTTTAGATGGGTAAATAGTAAAATTAATTAGTTACAATTTATATAATAATATGTAGTTAGTACAATATTATTTTTAGAGTATTATGATTCCCGTCTCAAGCAAGTCAGCATCTCATCTCAATAGAGTCAAATCCGTAAACAACAGTTTTTAAAAATTCTCTTTCACGTTTTCGTTCACATTGTCCGTCCTGCAGGGTTTCCTTTAAAATAAATGCCATACTCAACAACAACAACGATTATAAATATTTTTCAAAGTTAAAAATGCAAAGCGACCATGCAATCATCAGTACAATTATTTCCTTTTTTTATATAAAATTTCTTCTTTTGTGCCTCTTACAAACGTATTCCCAACTAGGCCACCAATTTAAAACAGACGTTATTTCTGACATTCCAATCCCTAAACATTATGCCTATATGATAAAAAGTTCAGTTATTTATGCTCATTCTTCTTTGTTTCGTTTTATATATCATACATAAGGTTTATATCACTAAAAACACGTCCCCGTCTTCTCATTCTTGTTACTTGTTGCATTCAAACATTATCATTTTTAGTCTTGATTCTGTTAACTTTTTTCTTCTAATACAAAAGAACAGCAATAGTTGTAGAGTTACCTACTTCATTTCAATTAATAAGTCAGTTTTATATTGAAACATCTCTAGTGATGATGATGACGACGATAAATACGATCATTTACATAAAATACATATAATATTACAGACTGATAAAAGAGTATCAGACAGTGTTATGTATATGTATTTGATTGATTCTACAATTAAGCTTTATAGGTACAGACTTTAAAAATTATCTTACTCTGAGGTGTAGCGCGACTTTTTACACTATTTTATTACAACATTAGTAAAATATTGTTACCTATATTTTATGGATTACAGGTTCTTTAGGCAGGTAAGGTTGCTTTCTTCAAGTTGCAAATGAGAAATACGACACCTCCTTCATTCGTTTTTAATACAAGGGGAAAATCGCGAGGAGAAGAGGTTTAGGTTAGTGATTTAAACAAATAAAAGATACAATATAACACGGGGTAGTGGTTGTAGTAAAGTTTAAGTAATATTAGTACATAAAATTAAATATTTTTGTATACTAACGTCTAGACTTGTGTAACTAAAGGTATAATAATAATGTTTTGTATAATATATTTTATTTATCTGTTGTGTGTATGTGTGTGAATAATTGTTATTAGTCTTATGAACCTACCGTTTCTTTACTTCTTTTCACTCGAAAAAAAATGAACAACCTTTCTCATTAAATCTACTTTGTAGTCTCTTGTTCCGTTTCTAAAAAAACTTTCTCATCATTTTTCACCTGCCTACACCTTTTGCTTACATACCTAAGCACATGCTGTATGGTAGACAACGCTTTTTTTCGTTCAACAGTTCTAAGTCTCTCTTGTCTGTAAAAAGAATCGTATTGTATGTATGATAGATAATAAAATTGTGATAATTAATAATTAATTCGTGATATTTAAAAATCCAGTGTTTTTCTTTCGGACAATAACGGTGACACTGGGTCTGGGTACGATACGACGATGATGATAAGACGAGTAATTTAGATAGGTATTAAAAGTTGAAAAAGGTTTAGCGAGGCATGCCCATCGGAACGGTGCAGCTTCTTGCTTCGGGAAACCGACCAAAGTAGCGCTCTTCCCTCAGGAATTTTACAGAGAGAAGTTTTCCTACAGAGATAAAAATTTAACGTTAGTTACAATTTGTTAGTCACCTAATCTAAAACAGAATCGTATATAATATAGTAGATTTACCTTCGAACCACCAGCCGTGCAAAGACATGAATGCATTTCGAGCATCTTCCTTGGTCAAGCATCGAATGTAAACACATCCTTCCACAGAACTAGGATCGATTCCAATGTGCAGAATCTTGGCTTGACTGCACTTTTCCAGAATGTGTCGCTCAATTCGTGACCTTTCTTTGGCTCCATCTCTACTAATACAAATCCACACAATAAAGTAAAAAAAATTACATCGGCTCATTATAAAAAAATACAAAAATTCCAAAATATCTTATTAAATGATTAGCAAGTGTTCGGTAAACTGTGAATTTTTTAAAAACTTTTATTAAAAGAAACAAACCATTTTCATGGACTCAGAAGCACTACATTTCATTATAGAAGCTACATAGTATTTTTAATTATTATGTATTTTTTGTGTCATCCTAAAGCATTCAAAGTAAACAAATCTGCTCACAGTTTTTACCAAACACCTCTGAATCCGTTGTTACTTGACAAGGTAAATGACATTACCTTTCAGTGAACATGTGACGAATTTTAAGACACGTGGTTGGCGTCGCTGGAAGAGCGTTTGGACTCCCTTCGCAAGTTTCAAATGCTTGCCCCTGCCACTTGTTATTTGAGTTGGTGTCTCCACTTTCTCCATTCAGAATGTCATCATCATCGTCATCGTTGGATAATCCGCTGAGATTGGGGTACAAATTTTTTTGCTGTTGAGGGGGTGGCGGAGGAGACATGCTGGCATGACTAGGACCAGCAACGGCAGCAGACGTTGAAGTATAAACTGGACTGGAGGACATTAGTGGAGAACCGGGAGATGAGAAACGACTCCTTTGAATATGGGAATTTGCAGAGGAAAAGCGTTTTGATGCCAGAGGGCTTGCTGAGGGGAGCCAGCGCCAGACTTTAAACTCTTCCCCACTAATATGCTGGATTTCCTCGCGCACTCTGGACTCATGGTTCGATATGTAATTTACAACGTTGTTCCAAAAGGCTTCCTTCTTCAGACGCTCCTTTGGAGGTACAAGCTCGTCACGAACGTGGTTTACAGCTAAGAAAGGAGTTCCCTGAGTATTTCTGCAAAAAAATATTGAAATTAACACTTTTGTACATAAATGATAGGGATTAGATTAATTCTTTCCAATTATTGTGTCACTTACTCTGATAGTTCATATTGTCTGTACAGCAGCTCTAAAATCTTTTCGACCATTTTGAAAATTTCATCTTGCTCCGATTCCTTTTTGATGCGGTAGAACTTGTACCCCTTCCAGCTCAAATACCCTGCACCCAGTACTAAATGAAACAAACAGAAACAATTAAATTTGAGCATTGCTGCAGTAAACGTCAATTGAACTATGAGAAAATAACTTACGTGCTACAGCAAATGTCAAATACAATGCCAATGAAAATAACATTGCTTTGATTCCACAAATAAAGTCGGGGTTCACACCGGTCGCCGATATTTTAGTTAACACGGAATCGAGACTGGATACTTCTTTAGATGAGATGTCTCTATCTTCCTCTTGTCCATGTAAACTCAGCCCTCCACGGGGATTCTCCGTGACAAGAAGCAGCATTCCCTGAAAAGCTGCATCCACATCCTGCTTTCGCTACAAGTACAATCAATTGATAACAATTAATTGAGTTCATACACATTACACATACCGTGAAAATGACGTATGATATAACAAGATTCACTCACCAGATCAGTAAGTCTGTAAAGCAGTGATTTGGCGTCCTGCAATGTGACCGTTTCTTCTTTGATTTCGCTGTGACATCCCATCTTTCTAGCACGATGAGTGAGCTCTTCTTTCAGCACATTGAACAGCGTTCTCGAGTTTTTCACGACTTCCTTCGGTATACAAGCCTGAAAAATAAAAAAAAACATTTACAATTTGTTTGAAGCTTGATACACAATTAACGAAAATTTAAATTATTAAATTATTTTTTACCTCTGGATCAATGCCCTTCAACCCACACACTGGATAAACCATAGTTGTCACAGGAGGGGGAAGATCAACTTTCTTTTTTGCAGGCGGAGGAGGTGGAGGGGTTGGTGGTTCCCTGATAACACTTTCTGGTTTCTCGCCAGGCGAAGACGTAAGTCCCCTCGGATCTACAGCCATGTTTTTGCTGATGTACAAGAAGCCAATAACGGCAAAGAAGAGAACAAACAAGATGACGAGAATTTTCGAAACTAAATGCCCTCCACACCAGTCGGATTCAACTCCCAAACTTGCACCGCCTCCTGCTCCCGTCGTGTACCCATTTCTTTCTGATGACCTTGACGGTGGAGCTACTGACGTCACTGGGTTAAAGCTTCCGGGAGGAGCTGACATTCTCATCCCTCTATTGTACGCGTAACCATAACCTCCTCCTCCCATATCCCCACTTCCCCCGCCACCACCATCTCCAGACGACGAAGTTTTAAACATATTGTAGTAGTTCAAATATCTAGGCGAATGGCTTCCCGTCTCTCCGTTGTTCAAATGAGGGGATGAGGAAGGGCTAGGCGTGTTCAATCGACTAACAAACGGTGAAGGTGTCGACGGAGTGTTCATAGAAATGCTTGACGCAGGACTACCCATGTACTGCTGTTGAGGTGTCCCTGGAGAATACGGCGAGCTCGTCGCAAGAGGTGACAATGGCGTTGAGACACTCACGTTATTCTGATGAGAATGCCCCCTCCCTCCGGCACTATTTGCACTGGGCGTCACAGCAATCGACTTCCTCTTCCTAGCCGTGCTCGGACTGTTGGAACTACTGGCCGGAGGTGGAGAACTGGGCGGTGATGCTGCCATGCTGTGCCGTTGCTTCTTTTTAGCTCCTCCACCACCTCCCCCCGCACTCGCCTTTTCCAACTTCATCACCAAAAAGTCGCGGTTCACACTCACCGGAACATCATATCCCAGCGTTAACAGTCTTTTCCTCAACTCCCCATCTGACAACTCCCGGATGGGAGTGGTGTCCAAAGTCGCCATCAATTACCACAATTATAACCGGTTTTGGAAATCAACACTTTCCAACTTCTATAGTACTCTATTCTTCCACAATAACAATCGACGCCGCTCACATTTAACTCTCCCGTTCTCAAACACGAAACCGACTTGTCTCCTCCTCCTTCACTCAAGTCGTCGATCTTCAAACAATTCTTCTTGTCACTCTGTGTACGCATTTAACATCCAGTCAATTAGCAAAATGCTACTTTTTCCCCTCAACACAATTTTTTATCAATAATTATTTTTACACCCCTTGGCAACTTTTAACCTTTTCACGTCTGAGTCACCACCACCACCAACCTCATAATCATTAGTCCAACAACAACCAATCTAGCACATACGTCCTTGTTCACACATTAAACTCTCGCGAACAACAACATAAAAAAAGTCTAAACACTTTACTAAACAGGTAGGTAGTTAATTAAATTTTGTTGTTGTGCTGCTGCTGCTTCTCTCAATGAAGTTGTTGTGGCTCTTCTTGTTACTTCTCTCCTTCTTCTCAATAAACAGAGAAGAGAGTGTGGACTAGTGTGGAGTGGACATGAATGTCTTATTTTGGGAGATGATGTTGTTTCGCAAGAGGAGATCTAAATGGAAGGAAGTCTCTCTCTGTCCGTGTTCCTCTCCGTGCATTCAAGTGCTTTTGCATACCACCACTGTCGTCGTCGTATACGTTACGTATACCAAACCAGTATATTAACGTGTTATATACCAAGTTGTACGTTTAAAAAACAGGTATAGAGAGAATACAGACACACAGCCACTCTCACTGTCGTCGTCCATCCGTCCGTCGTGTGAAGAAAAAAGAAGAAGAATAGCAGTTATACTAATTTTTTTCAGAGAAGCGAAGAAGCAGAGAGAGAGGAGGAAAAGGGGAAAATAATATGCAGGAGAGGAGAGGGCGACTCGGTTTACATTTACATTCCCGCGGCTTCTGTCCGTGTAGACCTCCACTGAACACTGGCAAGTGTCTCAAAAGTGGGGAGACCGACTGGAGAAGTGGGACGGGTGGAGAGTGTAAATTTACTTTTGTAACATGAGGCGAGTTGCACAGAAAGACGGCTCTGCGTATATACGCTGTGTATAGTATATAGAGGCATAATAGATATAGACACTTTGACACTATAGGTTACAATGTATGGCGTCGTTCATTGCTGACGTGTGGTAACCGGTACGAAAACGTTGTTGTCTCTGAAATATAGACAGCTATAGAGACACGTGGGACAGGGGCAAAACGTTTTGGAAACGTAAGGGTATGAATGACCCCTATCCAGAAACTATACGTGCTGATGTGATGGGACTCGATAGGTAGGGGTTTTTAAGCGCCTATACGGCTTGAGTGAGAACAAGATGAACGTATAGGCATTTTTCTAATTTAAAAGTGAACAACGTTCAAGTTGAGTTGAGGAGCGTTTACGCTTTACGCTGCTATGTTGTTGGTTCTTATTCGATGTTCGGTTTGAGGTCTACAGCTGCCGTCTTTGCATCCTTTTTTTGTCAGCGTCAATCTAGCAAAATTATTTGTTGGATTGAATGGATGATATTGATGCAATTTTTACTTAGATTTTAGTTTTTTTTATGCCATTATGCCATGAATTATGCATGAAATATTAAAGTGGGAAAATGAATGAATGAACGGACTCGGTGAACTTTTCACGTTGGCGGCGAGTGAGGAATAGTGAGTGAGGATGATTCCTGGGCTTAGAATCTATCTGCTGATACTGATGATTAAAGGACGACCTTGGGCCGAGAAAATGATCACTCCCTGCTTTTAATTGGCGTATAAACAGAAACCATGTACGAAATCCATAAAATACTATATGACAAATTGCTTACTTTAATGATTAGTTAGTAATTACAGGTTTAAATGCACATTAAAATGTATATCACAAAAAATTATGTAGTGCAAACAGCAGCAGTAGTTTCACGTCTGTTTTGGAAGGGAAGAAGACAATGATATCAAGTTGACCAATTCATCTTGGCTTTCATAAATTAAAAATCGTATAAAAATCCACTCAATCTTCGGCTGGGTTGAAGAGCGTGTCTACAACGAATTGTTCAGTTCCAACTTTAAGCTTGTCAATGTTTCCAAAAGTTGGGATCCTGTTGGATGCGCCTTTGGAAGCTCTCATACCAACTATGGACAACATTGACCGGTATACTAGTCCCGTCTCCAAAACTGGTAGCGTAGTTGACAAAGTTTGTGAGCATTTTTTGAGTAAATTCCTCAAATGGGGGGAGTTTGGAGGGATCTGATGCAGCAACCGGTGTTGACTGAAGTATAGCAGGCATTTGTTCCAGGGATATTCCTATTTGAGCGTTGTGTGTGGACGACGTCAGGGAGCCTTGGCCGAAAAACCCTGGATGGAGACCACCGCCAAAATGGTTGCTGGCGGCGGCGGTGTCAATTTTTTTCAGGTTGGATATTTTGAAAATTGCCGAGGGCTTCTCGTTCGAAATGTGACCTAGAAGATGCCACGCAATTTGGTTTTGTGGATCTGGCCAGCTGAAGTAGATTTGTCCCCCAAAACCTAAAAATGATCACAATGCCAAATTAAATGAGATGACTATTCAAATTGGAACTTTTCATCGCTCTAAAGCGCCTCATTAACAATTTATTACTAATAAAATGAGTATTTCGTGACCATTATATACCTTGGGGGAATGCTTCGCTTCCCGTAAGAAAGACAACAACATGATTGATTCCATCGGCCTGTGGAATATCCGCTACGAATTTGAGTTGGTCAATCCTGTTAAAATTGGTCTGCACCTAAAATAAGACAAACAAAAATCCACCAAATTACAATTGTGGGAAAACACAGCACTCAACAACCATTAACAAAACAATAAAAGTAAAGAAGTAGCAATAAATCTTACAAAGCGTCCTGCGACAATTAGGCCAAACATTGTAGACTTTCCTTAGACTCTTGTCGGTGAGCACAATGCAGAACGAGTCAACTTGGTTGTTTCAACTAGGACTGTAATTAGCAATTAGCATCCAGTTACCAGTAGAACACGAAAAAGTATCGAATATAAAAAAAAATTAAAGCCAAGTACAAAGTAATGGTTTTGTTGTTGTTGAGTGCTCGCTCGCTAACATTCTCGAACACACGACCACCAGCAGAATCTGCTGAGCAGATGGTCTTGTTTACATTTTGTTTCATTCTCTACTCTTCCAGCCAGCAAGACTTTACACCGGCTTGCACCAAGCCAAGCGTGTTGCTCTTCTCATGCATTTTACCTGTCCTCTTCAATTGCACTGCGCTTGCTGATTGCGACGCTGATTTAATTGACATTATTGCCTTTTTGAATTGCCAGTAACGAATAAGTAGATGAGTTGAAAGCAGGGATATTTAGTCAATATGAATTAGGAAGACAAATTAATTATGTATGCAATAATGACTAGATTAGCGGATGCAAAAGGAGTTAATGCTGGGGCGAAGTGAGAACTCCTGTTTTCCAGCCCTTTTATCCAATTTTGATGTTACAATCCACATTCATTTTTTATAAAGCTTTTACTGTATTTTTGGTTGGGATTATTCCAAACGCTCTATCCGAATGGGGATGAGATGATATCATAATATGATAATAAGGAACACGGGTCAGAGGAGATGGCCGATGGAGAATGGACCATCATTTCGGATAAACATGGCAAAATCTCCTTGACTCGGGGGGGATTTGGGACTCACACGCCAATAATATTAGATCGTCAAGGAGTTTTTATTGTGCACAACTTCACATCAATAATTTTAGCTCAAGTCTAATTTTATTCAGGCAAGGCAGACCAGACAGGATTGGATTTTGGCCAACATTTAGCCTTTTTTATGGAAGATTCCGGTCCCTGCGTGCGAATGCAATCTTTTGCCTTTGTTCGTCCATTTAATAAAACTTCAAATACATTGTCAATCTAAATTAGCTCTCCCCATAAACTCTGCTGGAGTACAATTATTTTAGAATCATCTCTGTCTTGTCATTAAAACTGAAAATCAAAATGCTTGCGTTGAAGCTCTTCTGGGGTCGTATCAAGAAGTATTTGGGATTTACACTATTGCTCCTTGCCATCAGTTTCGGAGCCTTTCTTTGGGCCAGTGACGCAGATGTTCTCGAGTATTTCACTGGGGCAGAGCGTGATCAAGTTGACCCTCAACTTGACATGGAACATGTACGGCATTTGGAATATAATCTGAGGAATGTACCGTGTCCGGCCAGACCAGGACTGGAGCTACGCGACTACTGGGATTGTCTCTGGCGGACAAGTATTACGGCGGAAGGAAGGGAACAACACGAGAGATTCATTGCGGAGACCGACCCGGAAGATAAGCAAACTACTTCAAATAAGGCGGAGGAAGAGGCAGCGACGATTCTGGATAAGGACACAAGGACCTCGTCTTCTTCGTCCAACAAAACGTCAAGAAGACGAAAACGATCTACAAATAATTGGGCGTACGACGTGGTTACTGCTCTTCACGTTGACCTTAAGCAGTCGATAGGTAGCAGCCACACATGAACTTAATTCAGTTAAAGGATATAATAATTTTAAGTAAAAAAATGATTAGATCTATTCTCAAATTCTTTAAAAAGTCATATTTGAAATGTACATACGTGTAGTATTTAGTCATACTTAATTAAGGTGACCTCAATAATTAGGTATTCATTGACTAATTTCGGTAAAATAAGATTGTGATTGATGAAAATGGTTGTGCTAGCGTGTGTTGGTGGGCGACAACCTAATTTCATATAATTCGTAACATCATTTCAACTAATTTCTCAATGCAGGTGATAAATGGGTAACAACTGAATGTCAGCAAAAAATTAAGCCAGGAGTGAGTTTTTCTGTGTACCTGAACTGCTTACGTGCAAAATCTACCGATAAGAAGTCCTTTGGGGTCACTTTTAAGCCTAGCACAGTGCCACCAATCCGAAACAACTACGAAGACTTGGAATTGGTGACGTTCAGACCATCCGACGGTACTCCGGTGTATGGGTTTACTGTCGAGTTTGATCGCCTACGTAAGGTCAAATAACATTATTTGTTGTATACATGGGTATAATGATGTGCTTCATCAGACATTAAAGAAAATGCAATTTTCTGTTTCCTTTAGACAATGAGGAAAAGCTTAACAATTTCTTCGGAGCGGATCCTTATTTTGTGGACCAGTTCAGCGAGTTTCGCTTCAGGTTCAATAATCTTTTGCAATCCCAGCGCCAGCAAGGGTGGTCTTACCGAGGTCTCTTTCCACCCCGTGACTGGCATAATCTGGACATTGAAAAGTTTTTCATTCCAATAAAAGGCGAACCCCAGCTTCTGAAAAAGGTTTTGAAGTTGTCAGAGTTGGCGCAGAGTTATCCAGGACTTGGCGAGATAGCGGAACATATGCCTCAATTAGAAACGCCGATGAACTTTCGCTGGACAAAGGACAGCGGCAAATCGATTTACACAAGGTTTCTGCTTCCCGTTCTAACCCGGAGTGACCTTGCATACTACAAAGAGAAAAAGGCGATTGAGCCGTCTGAATCTATTAAATCAGATGTCGACACAATCGATGATATAATAAATCAGTTAAATGTCTTTATAAAAGACACCTTTAGCAAGATCGGGAAGAGTAAGATTGAACACGAAATCCCATTTGTGGAGTCATACCGACAGTTCATCGCTCACTTTTATAAGGTGGATTTGGCCGAGCTGAGAAAAGATCTGAAACAACTGAAGCCAACCATCAAGTACCCACTGAATGTATACTATGACATCATTCGAAACGTTCTTCGAAGCTACGTGGAAGTTGCAAAAGCCCAAATGCGCTGTCTCAAAGCGTTACTCCTTGAGTCCGTTGGTAGGAGGGTTGTGAACGAGCAAGCTTTAACAGAAATGATAACAGCTAAGGCTAATGGACCCTACTGTCCAGTGTATGAAGGAAATGTTTATTCTCCGTCGAGAGACAAAGAGTACAAGTTGACTCCGATGACTATGATGGAAGTGTACAACTCGTACTTTGACAGGAAGGAAGCGAGACAGCGGTATAGCCTCCCGATATATCCAATCCCATTTCCCATTTGCAAGCACAGCGATCAGTCGGTTGGCTTATAAAAATGTTGAAACGTTAGAAAATTGGTATGCAATGGTTTTATTGAACTCAGGTTTCTGACAATTAACTCTTTCTCACGTTTCAGCCCGTTAACATATTGACAAATAAAGGTAGGAAGAGTGCGCTGAGAGACTACGTCTTTGGAGACGTCGCGTACAGGCTTAGGCGTTTCTTCATGTTCTTCCCCTTGGACGGCAGCACTTTGCGTAAGTACCATTTTTAAGTGTTGAAGGCTTGGGACTGGGACACTTATATTCACATGACATAATTTATGACCCATTTTTACAAGGAACACGAACCCGGTTTCAGTTCGTGACAATTTGTAACGGTTGCCGTTAAACGGCAGATTTCATTTTTAAGTCCCTTTCCAAATGTCTTCGACACTTTTCTATATTTCGATTGTACGGTTTATTTTCTTTAATTAGAACAAACTGTTGTTAAATTGAGTCTCACTTCATTCAGTGTCGGTTGGTATTGTGGATGGAGAGAGGTTGGATGACTCTTCCGTGAGACTGACTGGGGGTGCGGTAAAGGGAAATACCTTGACGTTTCAATACATGAACATCAAGTTTTCCGAGAACTGGAAACAGCCAGGATCTGATCATTATCTTGACGGAAAAGGGTGATAAGCTATGCAGCATTTTGATCATGTTGGACATAGGGGCAGTGTGAGATAATTGACTTGGTATATTCATTTCAGAGCACCTATGGAACTACAAATGATTTTCACAATTTCTGGATCCGCTGACGCCATAAAATATTGGCACGTGTTGGCCCGCGTGCAAAATCAGTTGTTTCAGTTTCGTGAGAAATTGGTTGTCATCATCTCCGTGCTCGTGGATGTGCTGGTAAATTCAAGTGCCTTCATGCGTACAAACTTACAAATCATTCATTTCTGACGACCTTCAGATGTGGTAATTATTATATTATGCGTAATGTACAGGAATCGGATGAAGCTGTGAGAAATAAAATTGAGAAAGAAAAGTTAAGGCAGGATCCTTATCTTTTCGAACCGTTGGCTCAAGCTGCTTATCAATTTAAAAAGTTTCCACAGCGGGCTGACCCAGACAAATACGAGCAGCCACGGGGTTACGTGTCCATAGATCCCGTATTCCGCTTCATTGATTTCATTCCCAGGAAGTCGAGCAAGTTTTATACGTATCGAGGAAGCCTTTCATGGCCGCCCTGCTTTGGGTATGTTTTGTGGTCCGTTTACGGACAACGCTTGTACATGTCGGAACGTCAGGTTAGTGTGTAGACTATTCTAAACCGCTATTCGTCACATGAGCTAAAAGCAATACATAATGACGAGAAGTAATAATATTTATTAGTTCCTCCAATTCGCCCAAATCCCTGCGTTTGGTATCTCGGATGATAACTTGGCTGCAAGAAACTTCCGGCCTATCGACGATATTAAAGTTGAGAGTGAAAACGATCCTAAGCTAACTTACGAGCAGAGGGAGGATCTAAAGAGGAAGCGAACGGTGGACAGAAACATCCTGGAAGGATTTCATGATGTGAGGGTGGATGGCACTGAGAACGATTCAATCGAATTGGTTGACGACGAATTTTATTATCACCATGACAATGACGACGATTAGTGATGATAATTACTAATTACCATCATTCCAAATGCATATGGGTAGTAAATGAATTTAAACAATATTATGCAGACAATTTATGTGGGTGTTTGATTTTAAAGTGATGTTACCAGATAAGGAAAAATGCAAAACTTAAATATAAGCTTTTAAAAATGCTGTTTACTGTATGATTCAAAATAAAATGTTATACTTATTGTGTTTAATAAATATGCTATAATTATTGTTATAATCATTTTGTGATTGGATGGCTTTTTTTGGCATGCAAGGAGTAGTTTAGAAAAATAGAGATTTCCGGTAGATTATTAAAAATATCAGGGCTGGCATTCTTCTAAATGCATGCAAAATTCATACACAAATGACAAAACAAAGATTGCATGATGTAAAATGTAAAGTAGTAAAATAGATGAGGAGACAATGACTGAACTAAATAGAGATGCTGGGAAGCGAGAAGACGGCTGAAAAAAATGGAAACGTTTTTCTTTCTCTACGCTGCTACTATACTGAACTGGAATGTTTGGGGGTGCTCACAAGTCACAACACAAGTTTCTCACAGCTGGCTCTGTCAGTACATGTGGTCAGAAACTTTGCAATTTCAAGTTTTATACTTCTCTGAGGTTTTGAATTGAAAATGCATTTTTAGAATGCACATATTAGTCCCCTGCGCTTATCATTCTTACCGTCTGCAAATCTGCATGAGTAATGTTTGCCTGAGTGTATAGGCATATAAAAAAGAACTCATTTGTAAACCTTTCATTACAGAAAGTACACTTATACAGTATAAGTTATACTTTACATATAAAGAAGCATAGTTAATGTTTTGGGTTGTTTTTTGGGACTATTTGTTGAAGGTGGTAAGGTGAGTGTAGAATATTTCATGCGTTTTTTCGGTGTGCTCGGTCTTTTTAGTAAAAGTTAATTAACAACTGACGTTTTTGCTTGGTTTTGCCATTCTCCTGTGGTATGTAAGCCTAATGGCATGTATTTATTCTGAGAATCCTTGGGACAATGATTTTCTATTCAATTTAATGCATTGTTTCATTTTGTGTTGGTTTTTTTACAAAGTTTCTTGTAGTTAATGTCACTCCATATTTTTACCTTTCAGCCATTGCTACCACAAAACTCGCTAAAACTAAAGGGTTTGGGAAGTCATTCAACAGATGATACATTCCATCCCTGGAGTTCAATAGTCAGCTTATACTGACCGCACACCTCCGGTGAGTTAACTTGATTCATTTTAACTTTCTTAAATACAAGTTGAAGAATGGGATTGGAGCAAGATCATATTATTGCTTTAATTTATGTAGTCCGTTAGTCGTTATGTAGTTTGTCCGTTGGTGCGCCCGTTAAATGATGCGAATTGCTGTTCAAAGTGCAAGTTTGTAATTATTTTTTGTCTCTTTTATGTTCTTTTGTCAGCTCTTTCAGTTTTCTTTGCTGTTTTTGCACTTACTAATATAAAATGGCGGATAATCAAAATCAAGCGCATCTCATTAATGTGAATTTGAATGCCCGATTAGTAGAATCACTACGACGTGAGCTGGCAGAGAATCAAAGAAATGGTGGCACTTTAAGAGTTCAACTTGCAAACGTGCGCGCAGTTCAAGCCAGTCCTCGTCGCCTTGGCCCTGCTGGTTTACCCGTAGCGCCTCAAGGAATGATGGCGAATTTTAATTTTGGCCAGTTGGGTGGTCCACCGCCAGGTATGATCCTAATAACTGGCCCCCTGCCATTTGTGAGGCCACCCGAAATTATGGACATTGATAACACCAGCAATGCATCCTCCAGTAACTCAGTGGAAGTGGGGAACAATGCAATGGTAATAGAGTCCCAAATCAGCGAGACGTTGTCAGCTAAAGTGTTCGAGAACGACATGGTAAGTTGGGATGACACAAACTTTAAGTATTTTTATATGGAAGTAGGCAAATAGTTAATATATAGGTATGGATGATTATGTCTTGGACCTTCTTATTGTTTTTTTTGCAGTTACGCGAAATGATTCTCGACTACGTCATTTACCCCAACAGCAAAGTATCCAGATCGGACCTAAAAAATGCACGACTAGTTCGCAAAAGTTGGCAACGCACAACGGCAGATATTTTGCGCAAATTCCGAGTTCCCATGTTCATGTTGACCTTAAACAAGGAAAACTCTGTTGAGGGATCTCCGTATGTCCTTGAAACGGGCGCAAAGCTCTTGGATCACTTTGTTCGTGCAATGACTAACAACCCCACTCGTCCGTCACAACAAACTCCGCCCTTCAGTCTCAAACTCATGCCAGAATTTTTCCGCAAAGAAAACTACACGAATCTCTCAGACTGCCTTATTTCCTGTGGCGATGGCTTGATGGACTTGGAACTTTCCTTTCCAATAAACAGTTCCATGACTTTTGTCTTTCATTCCTTTTATCTTCCACAACTGCAGCGCTTGGCAGTCCATTTTTCAGAGCAAAGACTGCTGGAGGTATCTCCAGGACCGGTGATTCACAACAATGGACACACCATTTATCCACTTCAAACGATTCTTAATTCAACGGATGAGCTGAAAGAACTTGTGTTCAAGTACACCTACAGCGCTTCCGGTTCCGAAAATTTGATTCCCTCTGGATTTGAATACCTGGCTCTACCAGAGACCATTACAAAACTGTGTTTGGATTGTCCTCTGAAGAATTCGGATCTTGAGCTGCTTACCAAAAATGGTCTACCCAATTTGACCAGCCTACGTTTATTCGCCACGGGTGCTCCATATCCGGACGAACTGATTTTCAAAATTCTGGACAAGTTTCGCAAAACCCTAGTATCACTTAGTCTGAGAGGTCATCATTACAATGGCCGCTTGCGAAACAACACTTTGTTCCGGTTTCCAGTTATGGAAAAGCTTCAAGTCGTCACTGTAGGCTCGCAGTGCTGGGAATTTGAGGAGGGCCTGGTCCATATCGAGAAGCAACTTCCAAAACTAAATGAGCTGAGAATACTGAACGCGCGAGACAGCATGTTTGCCAAATGGACTGAGAACTCCAAATATGAAGGGGTAGAGCGACTTTATGTGTCTTTAGTCAACGTAAACGTCAGTGCAGCTATCCCGAACCAAGTCGAGTCTCCAATGACGCTCACCCTGGAAAAGATGCAGAGTATTCATATGGCTTTTCCAAATGTAGTGTACTTAGACATGACCATTTGGGGACCACAGACATGCGGCCTAAAGTATTTATTCATGGAAATGAGATTTCTTCAAAAGCTGGCCATCACTGTGAAAGGAGTTAGCGAAAACTTCCATCCTGTTCATTGGGATGCACTATTAATTGGAGTTCCGCCCGATATGGCTGTGTCGTTCAGGAAGAATCCAAATTATTGGAGCGTGGTCGACTTGAAGGATGACAACAACTTCCCTTCCATTCGGAAGCTAACTGGTAAGTGATGCTCAAGTTGATGATATCATTCATTATAAAAATTAAAAATCATTATATAAACTAACAAGTAATTTGTTTCTTTTTACTCCTTTTAGCGCTCAAGTCACTAGCATTAGTGGAAGCTTTTGGCCAAACTACAGTAGCCTATGGAAAAGCACCAGATATGCCACTTATTTCAGACTTGTCTTTTCACTTTGCCTTTCTTCGAATGACAAGTCTACAGAATTTGATGCTTCATGGACGTTTTTCAGTGAGTAATTTTTTTTAAAAATCATATAGCAAATAGCAAAAGTTTGTAATGTATGAAATGAAGTAAATAAATATATATATTATTTTTTAATTAACAGCCATCCCGAACAATGAGTCAACGATGGAAGCAAGAGAAAGGAGTTGAAATACTGGGCCTTCGTGCGAGGCTAATGGACTAGGAATAGAATGGTCCTTGAAGATGAAATGGCGCATGACAATTTTCAAGAAATCTTGAATGTAAAATTGATTTGATGCTACATGTCTTGAAATTTGTAGAGCTTTATACGTAGAGAATTGATTTATTATAGTTTATAGTCCATTTGCAATAAACCCACTAATTTATACGTTTGATATGTTCCTATTTAATGTAATACATCGAATACAGCAATGATATTCAATAAAACTATTCAATAAAAATAATATATTGTTAAAATGCAATGAACTGAAAACACGTTGAACCAACGTTTAACTGTATAGCTGAAAACGAAGCATCAAGTCCAAAATATTAACCTACGGCATGGGATCGTCCAGTGACACACGTGTATTCATATGACATGGAAACTTCAAAAGCTCCAACACTTTCCATACACTTCACCCCAATCAAATGTCTGGCAAGCAAATGAGAATGTCTCTTCACGACTTGGTGAATGGTACATTATAAGCGAGAATGAGTGAAGCTAAAAAACTGACCAGTTTAGTGTTTACTGTTACTACATTAATGAAATTAAGGCAACATTCGCACTTGAATCATTCTATAATCCATCCAATATGCACACTAAGGGAAATGATCGCGGAGAAAAGAGATCCTTTGCGGTTGGCAATGAGTCTCATGCAAAAGAAGGCAGAGCCTTTGGCAATCTCCTCTCACTCGCCTCTGGGGCAATTGGGAAATGGCAAAAGAACCTCACGGAAGAAAGACGACAAAAAATTAGAAAACTGTTCACGGTTCCTCGTAATGACGTGGATGATCCGTTCAAAACAAATTCTGAGGATCAAGTGAAAGTAATCAGCGAGCAGCCTCTGAAGAGAGCACTTTCTCCAGATGAAACGGACATGCTACACACTATCGCCGTCAGTTACGACTACTGCCTTCCTCTGGACATTATCGACTGGCCCTACCCAATGACCGACATTTCAAATGAGAACCGAGAACAGCTTGAAAAGCTCCCAACTTGGCTGAAGGCTTTGATCGTACGGCGCTTCGACAAGATCAATGAATACTTTGGTCCACGAACGCACTACTTTTTACGCATGCTCGCGAATCGCATAGACTTCCAGCGGTCCATCCCAATGAAGATTTTTGAAATGGATGAAAACGATGACGAGGAGGACGTGTACACAATAAATAAGAACTTTGTGGTAACTGACTTTGAAATGGACAACGCTCCAGCTGTGCAGAGGGATAAGCGAGCGATGAGCCTTCATGGAATGGATCTATTTCGGGTGGCGCACGCCATTGTTTTGTGGAGACTGCCAAAAACTGCGAGAGCGGAATGGGCTCCAAATGTCGTCCACAGAAGTGCGTGCACGATGCGAAAAGCTATGCTAACGCGTGCCACTCCGGCTGAAATTGCATTGGTTAGCGTTAATTGTGCTCTGATGATTAAGTAATGTCCAATGTTCATTCATTGCATTATAATTATTCTTCGCAATTTTTTGCAACAAAGGCCGTAGAAGACAAGAAAATGAACGAGTTGAGTGATGACGAGTCTGAGGAAGAAAATTTGTACAAGCCACCAAGTTGGCAAGAGATTATCAGTGAGCGGCCAGAATTTAAAGAGAAGCTGCAGGAGGAGGTTGAGGCAGACTTTAGTCAACCTCCTAAGGAATTTCGAAAGTACGATGAAGAAGTTGCTCCTAGGATAAAAAGGAAACGGGAGCAACGACAGAAAAGGGCAGAGGGTAATCTATTACCAAAATCATATCTGTTGAGGCACTTATTTACATAATTTACCAAGTTATTCGTGTTTTCCATTGATTGAATAGACGAAAAGCGACAGTTAAAAGAACTCAAATCACAGCAAAAGTGGTGGACAAGAACAAAGCTTTATACGGCCAGGAAGGCGCGTCAGAGCAGACGAGAGGATCTGATAACGAGAGGGTTGTATCGAAGATATTCCCGAATTTGGTACAAAAACTGCCCAAACGAAGAAATGTTAGTTGAAGTCAACTTTTAGTTGCGTATTGCCTACCTAGTGAATTATTTTCCTGTACATAAAATGCATCAATAATTTCTTTAACATTTACTTATATATTAGAGCCCCAACAACGAAGAGGGCTCATCATTACCGCTTGGATGAAGGATTTCATGCCTACGTTGTCGCACTTGTGAGCTCGCAGTTCTTTAAGGCTTTCATCATGACCGTCATCGTGATAAACGCCATCATTCTCGCAATCGAAACAGGTACGCGTTTGCAAGGAGGATATCAAAGTATGCTTCCTTTATAAGTATGTATTGTGAAATGTTCTTTTTTCGGTAATACTCATAAGGTGACATTGATGACACTGCGGAATATGTTAACCTGTTTGAAATATTGGACAATTTCTTCCTCTCCGTTTATCTAACAGGTTAAAACAGTCAATTAATTTCACTGAGGTGAAAACTGTATGAATTTTAATCTATATTTAAATCTTGATATTCCGATTTTATTGAATCAATGTGAACAGAATTCATTGTGAAAGGTAATAATTAAAAAATAGCCAGATGTTATAAATTCTAATGTAAATGATGAGCTACTATAATACATTGCTAAAATAAATTTAGTGTATGCACATCCACAAAAATATTGGAGAAGTGGATTTAATATCTTCGACTTTATCATATTGGTTGCCTCATTAGTGAAGGTGAGAAAAGTAATCATAATTAACTAATGTCCATGCTAAGTGCTAGTTCATTTTGGTTCATTTTTGCAGGCTTTCTCAGACTGGCTAAGCTTGGGTGAAGTGCAATGGCTAAGAGTTCTTGTAATTGTGAGAGCATTGCGCATCCTTCGTGGAGTATCCATAAATATCCAAATACAGGTAATATTTTAGAAGTAAAAATGCATACCTACTACCTACCAATCAGGATTTCTGAAGAGATTCTTAAACAAACTAAATTATTTAATAGGTTCTTGTAACTGCGTTGGTGGAAACGCTGAAAACTCACGTGCTCAGCGTACTCATCCTGCTTCTCCTGCTCATGTACATATCTGCTATCATTGCATACTACATGTTTAGCGATGTGCTTCCCAAACAATGGGGAAATATGGGCAAAGGTTAGAACTCAGCACCCGTACTACGATACGTCTTATCTGACATGAATATTCAATATTACAATTATATTAATTGATTTCTTTCTTGTATATAGGAATGCTGAATTTGTTTGCGTTCGTAGCGGTAAATTGCGACTAACTTTCATCCAATAATTTCCATTCACAAAATGATCACTTTCAAAAACTAATACAGTTGTAATCCCTTTCTTAGATGGATGGATGGACTTCGATGGTTGATGATTTCAGTGATAAAGGGGGACAGTGGATTCATATAGGACGCATCTTTTGCTTAATTGGAATTGTGCTCGGAAACTTTGTCTTTTCCAACATATTCATCGCTATTATCATCATGCAAATATCAGAGGCTACTGAGGCGTTTAGAGTAATTTTACAATTAAAAATAGTTTGCCCTGCATTGTTGTGAATGTTATTCGTAACTTGTAATTTAATAAAGAAAATGGTCTCATTTTAACTCTTGGCGACTTAGAATAAACAAAAGGGTGAGCGAGAGGCAGTGATTAAGCGGAAGAAGGAGATTGTCTTTAGGTAAGTTAAATTAGCACACAGTGAGGCGAAATCTGAATTTCATAGAACAAAATGACAGGCTTTGATTTCTACTGTATATTAACAGACGACAGAAACTGGACATGAGACAGCTCCTTGCAAAGCAAAAGTTGTCCATGAGCGTCGACTTCTTTAGTATGGCGAGTCAGTTCCAAAAGCTGCTGAGCCATGATGACCTTATTGACATGCGCGAAATGGTGTTTAGTCCAATGTGGATCGACTGTCTCAACAATTGCAGCCAACGATGTCTCCACACATCCAACATGTATTTACAAACTTGCAACATGAACTTGCAAAAAATAGTAATATTCAACCAAAACTGAACTAAACAGGCATAAAATATTTTTCCTGCTTAATTAGGTTGATGAATTTGCATCGTCAGGTCGCAGACAATCTACTTTCCATTTTCGAGTTTTACAACAGCAGCAAGCCGAAAATAAAGCCAATCCGCCGGGCAAGGTATAACCGGTGCGTACGACTCAAAGCAAAACTGGCAGTTTTGAAAAATGAATTTTACCGATCTGCCCTGCTTGCTAAATCTGAGGAATTGGAGCGAGCCGCTTACAAACCGCTTCGTGTGAAACTGCCACCTCCTGAAGATCCGGAGGATCGTAACGGCGAAGAGGGTGGCGCTGGTGAAAGTTTGACCCAAGAAACGCAACCAACGAACAGCAGTTTTCTAAATCCGTTACATGAGTAATATTTTAAATTGACATTTTTAATCAAGTTCTACTTCAGTCTGTAAAAATATGTCGTGGTTCTAGTTTATTAATTTTAACTTCATTCATTATTAGTTTTCATGAGATTGTTAAATACATAAATGGGAAAAATAAAAGCTTGTACAGTAAAACAATGCAATGCGTTCTGCTTTTTGTATGCTTGCATGAAATGAACAAAGACATTTCCACCTGCACCTGCATCATCATCATCACCTGTTCATGTGTGCTTGTCAGCTGTTGTCACTTTCTCATGCGCACAAAAATGACAAAAAACTCCACAAAATCTTAATTATAAGTCCATCCTAATAGTCAGTTGCAGCGGTTATTTAGTTAATTGCGACGGAAATGGGTCGCTGCAAGAAAGCAACGTTATCGCGTCGAAAATGTTTGCAAAGGGCAAATGAAGTGAATCGGAATCGCCGTGAAGCGAAGGCACGTGAGGACTTGGGATGTCCTCCATCTCCTCCAACAGAAATAAAACGTGAGGTGGAGGTGGATGAGGAAGGTGGAGGTGATGATGATAGCAACAGCTTTTGTGAAGACAACTTGGAGCAATTTGAAGAAATCGAAGAAGCACCTGCAAAAATATTGCTTTTAAAGCCTTGTGAAGACTTTTCCCGTTGTCTTTTGTGCTACCAGAAGATGGACAGTAATTTGAAACCAGTTCTTACGGATGACATTGCCGAGGAAAATTTGCATGCCATGTTCATCTTGCAAAAGATTCTACAAGTTCCAAAAGATAAGCTTTCAACTTATCTCCAAGCACTTGAAGGGAGTCCGTGTGATTGGATAGCCTTTTGTCGGGGCTGTCTCACTTTGGTGGGGGATGCGTTAGAAATGCAACAGAATATTAACAGACTGGAAGAGAGGTTAAGAAAATGTCAGCAAGAAATGTTGGATGCGATCAAGTCAACATGGAAGTATGAACAACTGGCAAAGTCAGCGTTGGTGGACAAGTCAAAGTTCCAAACTTTACGGGTGACTAACGAACTTCGACATTTTGTGTGTTCACGAGATTCATCAGTTTTTACTTCAGAGCAGAATGAGGAAGACAGTAAGAACCAGAAACCAACTTCCCGTCCCCATGAAAGAACTAGGAAACGTCAACTCATAGTTGAATCTTCATCAGACACTTCATTATCGACTGATTCTGGTGAGTCAGATTCTGATTCCTTATCAACGCATGATGATCCTTTGCCTCATTTGTCGTCAGAAAAGTCAGAAAATCCAGAGAACACACTTCAAGAGAAACCTCCCACTTCAGTCCGTCGTACAAGTAAGCCATCCGAATTACTCGTTAGATTTTAATTGACGTGCCTTTAATTGTTCCGTCTCTTGTGATATATTTATATAGGAAATAAGAAGAAATATGTGGTCACTATTTCTTCAGGGGCCACAGACACAACGTCACCTAAAAACGACGATAAAGCTTCGGAAAGCATAAGCCCAGTTGTTGTGGAATGCCCATTTGAAGAATCTCCAGAAAGTGAAACCCAGCGAAATGATATTACTGCTGACCTGTGCTCCCTTTCTAATGGGAATTACATGTGCTCCTTGTGTCCTGCGATAGGAAGCATGTCGCTTGAGGCTCTAATTTGCCACATCATGTTTCATTTTAGTAAGGTTCAGTCAAGTCATTAACACTTTTCTTAAGACCGAAATATTTAACAACAGGCGTCACTTTTTAAATTATTTACTCTTTGTAGGAAGGCCATTCAAATGCAGCCAGTGCAATTTGTACTTTGCATGCAGTTCCGAGCTCGAGAAAAATCCCTTCGCAAAGGCAAAGGTCGGCAATCACATTTGTTCAGATTGCTCCCTGGTAAGGACCTCTTTTGAGCCTGGGAAAGTCTGGGAATGTGCCAAATGCTTGGAAAAGTTTTGTCAAGACACTGAGAGAGATTCCCATGAAAAAAGCCATTCTACTGCTGACACAATTTACGCAGTCGAGCTGAAGCACAAGTGCGAGTCCTGTTCTAAACATTTTCGGAATTTGGGAGAATGGCTACTTCACCGAGTACTGGATCATCCCCAAGTGGCTGCGCTAAGTTGCCTTTTCTGTGAGGAATCTTTTATATCCCGAACCAAGGAAGGAGTCGACGTACTAAACGTGAAGGAAATGAATTGCCACATTCGTAAAAGCCACGCATCGTTCCACGTGATGCCGAATATTTGCGACTTTTGTGGTGCCATGTTCGAGAAAACTAGCTTGCTAAATTGCCATATGGAAGAGAAGCATGCTATAAACAGGTACTCGTCGTATAGCTGCAACGTTTGCTACGCCAGAAGAGAGGGAAGACGTTCACTTCTGCTCCATATGACTAATGTTCACAATTTGCGTGCCGGCGATGATGAACCTCCTCTTCGTAAGCAAGAAGAATTAATTTGTGACAGTTGTGGATACAAAGTTAGAGACAAGCTCAAATTTGTGGAACACAAGTTTTCTCAACACGGAACAGAACCCGATGGTAAATTTGCTCGCAAGTTTCACAAATGCACAGCGGAAGAATGTGGCTTTCGAACACTTTTAAAAGGTGCAATGTCCAGGCATATGATGAAGGAGCACAAAGCAGCGCGGAGACATGTTTGTCAAACCTGTGGCAAGGGATTTCTTACTGGAAATCATCTTCGTCGACACGAGCAGATACACGATAATGCAGGCGTTAGACCTTACCAGTGTGAAATTTGCGGAAATTCGGTAATAAGTTACCATTTCCTAATTTGTTAACTGTATACTATTCCCATTGAAGTCAATAATTCAGTATGGTATAATTGTTCTTTATTCTTTATACAGTTTGCAGTTCAGAATTATCTGTACATCCACATGAGATTGTCCCATCAAAATCGACCTTTTGCTTCCACGCATAAAAAGAAACCTTATCGTCCGCGACGAAGAAAAAAGCAGAGCATTGCCAGTGCGACTACCAGTTATGATCATCATGTGAGTAGCAGCAGCAGTACTAATGCATTTAATCTTATGGAAGATGGAGGTGATGGAGGAGGAGGAGGTGTAAAAAGGGGCTACGACAATAGCATCACCGATGAGACAATCCAACAAGTCAGTCAAGAAACAAGTGATGATATGAATGAAGTCAATCCACGCCCACAATCAATAATGGCAAATGATGGAATACATGGGATCAGTTTCTCATCCCACGAATCTCAGTCAATTCTTTCAATCAGTGAATCCCATGCTAACCTTACTATGTTGTAAGATTAATTATAGAATAAACGCAGCAAGCTACCATGTAGCAAAGTGGCGGAGCTGGTAGCCAAAACAATCAACTGACTGACCACTGATAATAAATCGTCTGTCGAAAACAGAATGGAAATATTCCAATCCGTTTAAAAATTACAACATAAAAACAAAATCACAGTTACTGGCGTTAAACGGTAACCGTTACGATTAAAATTTCCTCCAATATCTTCACAGTAAACTAAGGAGAGTCGAATGATATGCCACTTGCCGTATGTGACATTTGAAAATTTCGAAATCGTAACCGTTTCAACCTTGGCCGTTATCGCCGTCAAGCTTGTCACATAAAGCGATTGGGACAGAAGTTTAAAATTCCAAACCACTTAAGCAGGAGAGTATAATGTGTAAAATTATTTGAAATCGCTGTAACCGTTAAACAGTAACCGTCAACCCCGAAATGACCCCATATATATGTGTTATGGTCATAGACGATTCGAATGATATGCCACATGCCGTATGTTACATTTGAAAATTTCGAAATCGTTACGGTTTCAAACGGTTGCCGTTGGCCGTTATTGCTGTCAAGCTTGTCCCATAAAGCAAGTGTGATAAGATGTCGTTTGCCGAAAACAGAAGTCCAAAATTCCAAACCACTTAAGCAGCAGAGCATAAGGTGTAAAATTATTTGAAATCGCTGTAACCGTTAAACAGTAACCGTCAACCCCGAAATGACCTCATATCTATGTGTTATGGTCATAGACGAGTTGAATGATACGTCACTTGCAATGTGTTACCATTTAAAAAATTTGACCTTGTAACGGTTTCTAACGGTTACCGTTGACCTACGTATTTCAAAATCACGCTGGACCCTTCTGAGGTGACCACCTACCTATTGCCGAAAACCGATTTCAAAAAAGTCCAACCGTTTTTGAGTTAGAGCGCGCACAGACAGACAGACAGACGGACGGACGGACTGATCTTATAAAGTGGCTCCGCCACTTAATAAATGTGAACATCGTATACATTTGCTCCAATTGATTTATCTCTGTTAAAATCTTTATTAATTTGATTTGACATGTGCTACTAGGTACATACAACATACAAGGTACTATAATGTTAAAAATATTGCGATTTTCTATTTTTGTACTTTAATGTTACCAATCTATGCGGTTAAGAAATAAAAAAATGTCAAGTAACAATTCGATCAAGGTTAACAATTTCCTTTCCAGTGTGTTTATCCAGAAAGTGACTTTGAAGCTGGTCCTTATCTGAGCACTCTTTCAAGCATACTTTGCACTTATGAGAAACTGCCATTGTTGCTCCTCCAAACTTCCCTTCCCGATGTACAGTTTTCATATGCATTCCAAGCGACCCTTTCCTCAGAAATCGTTCCTTACAAATGGGGCATTGTTCTGGACGCTCCTTCGTATGCGTCACTAGATGATCACGGAGAAAGCAATACTGGATAAAGGTCTTATCGCAAAGTTCACATGAGTAAGGCCTTTCGTTCAGGGGAACGTGGCGAAAACGCGTGTGTCTTCTAAGGGCCTTGCTGCTCTTGTAAACTTTGCCACAACCAGGCACCGCGCAATCATACCGAGTCTTCTTTTTTCTTGCCCTTGAGGAGAATTCGGCCCGACAATGTGACCTCGGGCCTTCCCCAATGTGGGTTCGTCGGAGGTGGCCAAACAACTTTGAAGAATTGAGGAAGGCCCTTTCACAAAACAAGCATGTCGCGGGATCCACCTTTTCCAGCACTTTTATCTTCCGATGAACTCTTTTCACGTGTTTGTTCAAGTCGCCACTTCTATGATAAGTGATATCACAAGATTTGCAAAAGTAGGGGCGTTCTCCAATCTGTTTTCGCAGGTGCATCATCATCTCAGTATACTGCGCAAATCTGACCTCGGGACAAAATATGCAGGAATAGGGTTTCTCGCCAGTGTGCACCCTTTTGTGTTTACAGAGCCAGTCCACCGCCGTGAACCGTCGAGGGCAATGAGGGCACTTATACGGCCTTTCAAGCAAATGCGTGCTCACGTGACGCTCCAGATTCTTTTTATAATCAAAAGACTTGGGGCATAGCTCACAGTTGAATCGCTGTTCTGCTTCGTGCACAGACTTGACGTGAGTTTGAAGGTTGCACTTTTGCGAAAACTTTTTACTGCACTTGGAGCACTTCCAGGGTTTGCGGCCGTTGTGGGTTCGGAGGTGTATGGTCAAATGACCCTTGAGGCGTTTGGGGCAGAGAGGACACTGATAATACTTCTCGCCATTTTCGTCCCTGAAGTATGTAGCACGATCCGCGTTTTTGTAGGCCGGTTTCGGTTTTAGGGGCGCAGGAGACGGAAGTGGACTTTTATGATGCCCAGGGATGCGCTTCGATTGACGGAGTACTCCGATACTTATCTTTTTATCATTATGGGAAAACTTATCGGGTGGTGGAGGAGGGGCCATTATATTATGATATATGGTGTGGTGTGTGATATACATACAAATACACTGCATGGATTATTAAATATCACTAAACATTATGTTAGAAATAATTAATTGTTTTGTAGTAATACTAATACACCTAAAAAGAATTTTATGTAATCAAGCACGTGTGAATTTCACACTAGTGTGATGTGTGAGTGAGAGTCTGAGAATGCAATAAAAATGTGTGCATTCTGTTTATGACCTTCTTTTCGCGCTTATGTGACGTATGAGAGCTATAAAAAGATGAACAAAGGCAACAACGGCAATGCCACACAGATTCATTCCCGAGTCCAACCGGTGCGGTGGTGCAATGGTGATTCAGGGTAGCCTATAATAACTTGTAGCATCACTAATATCAACAATAAAATGATAATGATTAGTAACTAATTAATTAATTAGTCTAAAGTACAAAATGCTCAATGCATTATTATAATGAAATAACTGTGGCAAGTCTGACAAACTATTGATGTGATGTTAGAAAGAGACAACAGACAAAGATTTGCTAAACTTTGACTTTAATTTGATCAGAGACTTATCGTGAGGTGGGAGTTTAACATGAGACTGAAGAACAAAAAGCGTGTTTTGGAAGGCAAAGCGTCTTCATCCAAATTATCGGATGAGGAGGATACTATCCAACAACAAGTGTTAGATCAAAGCTCGGTAAATAACATGCAAAATATAAAATGCTATAAATCAGAATAGATGCATGATTCGCCCCAAAAACACTTTCTGTTAATATTGAATAGCTACTGGAGCGGATAATCTCGTACGCTATATTTGATAACACAACTGACGAAATCTCCAGAATAAATCTCAAGTCCTTCCGCCTGGTCAGGAAAAACTGGCTTGAAGCCGTAACCACTTGTCTAGCCAAGTTGGAACAACCGTTGTTTCAATTATCACTAACAAAAGAAAACTCTGTTCTGGGAACACGGTACGTGTCCAAAAATGGTAAACTCATTGACCAATTCGTCACATCAATGAAAAGCCGTGGTAAGGATGCTATCCCTCCATTCAGTCTCCATCTCCAACCGAGTTACTTCCGCCAGGAAAACAATCAAAGTCTGCTGAACTGCTTGACCCTCTGTGGATCAGCACTCGTCACGCTTCGCCTCTCATTTCCAAAAAAGTCCACGATGACCTTCAACTTTCCCCCCTTTTCCCTGCCAAATCTGAAAAAGGTCACGATCCACTTCTCCAATGATAAACTCTGCGACTGGTCATTAGTGGGCACGGCAAATTTAGCTGCAAGCACGGCCATTTACCTAATCCAATCGATTCTCAGTTCCTCCAAGGCGTTGACATCTTTACAGTTTTCTGCTTCAGGCGCCATCTCCTTCAGCCTTCCATTCGGGATTGAAACGTTGCGACTGCCATCGTCCCTCACCAGCATCATCATCGCTTGTCCTCCGTCGACGTGCTCGGATTGGAAGTTCCTTTGTAAGAACAGCTTGCCCAAGTTAACTAACCTGACCTTATCAGTGGGAAAATTTACTCGACATGGCACACAATGCGATAAGCTGGTTCATCGAATCTTTCAAAATCTCCAAAACTCACTTACGTGCCTGGAACTAAATGGAGTATCCCAACAGCAGAATGGTTTAGAGTTATCGAACCCATCTCCAATCAACTTCCAATTTCCTCCCATGAAAAATCTGACTTCCGTACAGATAACCTCGGACCGATGGCAACTTTCTGATCATGTTGTCGGTCTTCAGGAACGTCTTCCAAAACTGAACACGTTGGTCGTGATTAATCAGACGGATGACATGTTCCGGAAATGGACAGAGTACGCAAACACTTCTGTGAGAACTGTGTCTGTGTCCATTGTAAATGATGACCTCCCTAAGGGCCACTCCAAATATGTAGTTCCTTTCTCCGTAGAGAAAATGCAGCGTCTTCACTTTGCCTTTGATAATCTGATCAATCTGAATATAATTCTGAGTGGAGAGGAGATCTTTGAGGGTTTGGAGTACTTGTTCAGCAAAATGATATTACTAGAGCGGTTAGCGATAACGGTAAAGGGATCTGGAGAGAACATGTCTTGTGATCAGTGGGATGGTTTGCTTATCGGAGCACCAAAGGAAATGGCATGTATGCTTAGAGAGAATCCAGACTACTGGGATAATATCCAGTTCACTGATCATGAGCGAATTCCATCTTTGAGAAAGCTCACGAGTAAGTGCTTATCAAATTATTATTTTATTATTTAGTTGTCACTCTAATAAATGCTGTGCTGTTTTTTTAGAATTGAAAACTCTGGGGCTCATTGAATCACTTTGTTGGGACTTAAACACCACCCTTTGTCTATCAACGCCATCGTCGCCGTTAATTTCGGACGTGACATTTCATTTTGCTTTGCTTCGCATGCCAAACTTGAAAAATCTGTTCTTGACAGGACGCTTTGAGGTAAGAAAACAATTATCCATTTAATCAACATCTATGAATGAAAAAAATCATTGTAAGTAGATAATCACATTTTTTTCAATCTGACCATATATTGCAGACATCAGACCAAATGAAACAAGAATGGACAACAATTAAAGGAACGCGAATTCGATCTATGTAGCTTTTCGGAAAAGTTCTGCATTCAATCATAAGTGGAGAAATGAAGTGACCATATACATAGCTTTGTGTATCATATTTTATTGTATTTTTGTATAGTAGCTGACTAGTAACCTGTGAATCAATTAAAACTAACTATTCGTTAAAATTGTGATTGTTGTACATTGTTGTTGAAAGTGACTCAAGTGACAAATAAAAAGTTGAGCTTTGTGAAAAACCGTTCGTTCTATTGTCATCCAAGTTATAATCCTTGTGCCGTGTCGCATGCCAAGCTTTGCTCTCACAGCGCCCCAATTTGCGGTTGTGAGAAGGAGCGAACAGGTTTTGCTACAGGATTTTTTTACTTGTTTTCTTTTGTGCTCTTTCAAGTGCAAATGCACCTGAACATTAATTCCTTTCTGATTTACTAAACTTAATTAAGAAGAGTTGGAATTTGTATTACTTTCGTTAAAGACACTCTGTGTAGACTGGCCATAGGCGTATATGTAAAGGTGCAATTTAACTAATCAAACAGCAAGATGAGTGGAATGTACGCTGAAATTGCTTTGGAGCTCATTAAGGAACTGGACCGGCACAAAGGGAAGCTTCCGCCTTTTCAGGTACTAATTGACGTTGTTTAATTTGTGTGCTTATCGGTTTATATAAATCGGAATGTTTGGAAGTGATGATTAATTAATTGTTGTTTTTCGAACATTTTTTTAGGAGAATGAGCTGCGTCAGGCGCTGGACGAGATGCAGATTCTTTTTGAGCAGAACCAACGTGATGTGTAAGCAATGACAATGATTACGCCTGCAGTAATTGTAGTGCACTATCTAGTACCTGAACCCTCTATCCCAGTAAATGTGTGGACTGAAAATTTAATAACGTTTTCATTATCTTGCTTTCAAAGGTCATTGAATATTCCTGGCAATAATGAATTTCTCGCTGCTCTCCATCTCAGACATGCCGCTTTGGAAAGGAACAAACAGTGCATTCTCGCGTATTTGTGAGTATTTGTAATTTGCAAATTTCAATTTAGAAAGATATTATATTGTCAAAGGTTGATGTTATTTTATAGATGATAATGTCAAAAATGTGTAGATATAATCGCTTAAAAATCATCATGGACATGCGATGGGAGCACGGCCCGGTCATTCCACAGGAAGCTCGGACAAACATGACCGAGCAGGAGGCTCAGTATTTCGCAAACTATAACAAAGTTTTGGCCAACTACATGGGATCCTTGGGAGAGAGTCATGGACTGGATTTAACGCAGGATTTAAAACCTCCAAAAACACTAATGGTTGAGGTAATTCTAATAATATTCTATTATGGCTTTGTAAAAATGCACTACAATAATTAAGGAAAAATAATGTAAATTATTTAAACAGATCCGAGTTCTTCAAGACTATGGCGAATTCGAATTGGAAGATGGAACCACCGTGCTGCTCAACAAAAATTCAGTTCACTTTCTTCCCATGTCTCAGTGTGAAGCTTTGATAAATCAGAAGATTGTTGAGGTTGCGACACGTGTGTAAAAATGTTATCTATAATCTATTGATACTAAGCCGTTTTCTTTCACTAGTAATTAAAAAGTATGTGTATTTTTCACGTGAAGTTCATTATTCATTCATGACGTATGATATAATTGGAATAAAGAATCTTGTTGTACACGAGTATATGATCTGATCAATAAAAGCATACAAATACAATTTCAGAGTTAACAAAGTTGATATTTTTTATCAACGACAGGGTTTGTAGCTTAGTACACAAGTAAGTAACAACAATAAAAAATAAAATAATTATATATTCCCACCCAACCGACCATTACTTTAAAATATTAGATAAAACAACAGAAATAAGATAAGGCAGTTCGTTAACAAAAGATAAGCATTAATAATAAAAAAAATGTATTAAATAATTCTTTCAGTTTAAGTTACATAAATATAACATTATTGCATTGAGCATTTTTCATAAAACTAGCGACTTGATCAATTTAAATAAATGATAAACTACAAACTACGTTCCTTTTACTTTTACCAGACCAACTTGTCTAAATGGGTAATTTCCACTACAGACAATGCCATATTGGGCGCATAACTTACATACTCTTCCAAGAAGGCCACCGGCTTTTTAAAGAAAAGCTGCAGGAAGTTACAAAGTAAGATTGACCATAAAGGTCCCGCCCCAATCTTTGGACAGTTTATTGGCACAGAAAAGGGTAATCGGTCAAAGGGATATCCCATTGGTTTCGCGTCAGGATATTTTCTCCACTTTAGTCCACAGTACATGTACGGAGAGTTGCATGGCTCGGGAATCGGGGGAGCCCTATGGTCCTCTTCAACGTGATCATGATCATAGTTTGTGATCATGACAAACAGGTCAAACTGGGTTCCTTCTTTAGAGCCCTTGGGAATGAATAAATGAGTGGGCCAGCCACATCCGCAGTAGTCAGCAGCGTGGGGATGCTTTGGGGCATGTTCATACTGCTTCAGCGTCTTTGACCATGGCGTCACCAGGTTGGAATCGTAGGAACGTCGGTAAATCACGTTTCTACCAACGCGCACTTCAAGAGAACCAAAAATTACAATTAGAAAAGTATACGACCATAGCCATTTTTTCATGTGGTCTTCATTCTACTTACAGTGAACCGGAAACGTGTCCAAATGCATCATCAGTCTCCTTTGAATTTTCAACGGGTACCTGTTCCCCTTTTCGTCATATCTTGGCGCAAGGAAGATTCTAACGCTGCCCTTGTTCGTTTTTGTCTTGGCACAAGGATCAAGTGTCTAAATAGAAAAAAATTGGTCAACCTCAATCAATTCGCACATTGCCCCAAGTAATTGTTAGTTTCATTTGATTACTTACAACGGTGATTTTAAAGTCAAACGGCTCATGGTTCAAGTGAACTGCACACACGTCCACCTCCAAGTCCCCTTTATGAATGCTCTGGTCAACTCCAGGGGAAAGCTCAAAGCGTCTCGAAGACCAAAAGGTTCTTAACTGATTGGGACTCTTTCCTCCGTTCTTGGATATCACCTCAACGTCCAAAATTCCTACGCCGTCCCATTTTAGGGGATATTCGCCCTATAATTTTTTTGACAATCACACGTGAACTTCTGGCCACTGTCCACTGCTAAATTATTATAACATTTTAATTTCCTTGTCTCAACTTACCCCACGGAGCTGATATGGTGCTAGCGACTTTTTATACAAATCAAACAAGTTATCCACGACCATATGATAAGAGTAAAATTCGGGATCTCTCATTGTCGTCAGTGTATCAGCCATTACACCAGGGGGAAGCTTGGCTTTATACGTGGGATCCGCTGCCAATCCAATCAATTGATGCCCCAAATTGTGGAAGCCCATTGCGTCATAAACCAGTGGATTCACCGACAACGTGGAAGCCTCCACAGTGTTTGCCAACGGCTCAATGCCTTTCGTATTCCGAATCTTTACCGTTTTCAACGGCCCCGCCAACAAATGTCCCACTTGGACAGACCGTGCCAATCTCCAATACAAGTCATTATATTGCCCAATGAATATATTCCGCTCAAAATCCGGATCATCGTAGTGAATAATGTCGAGGAGAGGGACTCCCGGAGGTCTGGGCGCCCAAAACTTTCCAGAGTTGATATCAGCCAACTGTGAGTCGTAACCTGTTATCATTTCCGCTCCGGGTCGAATGTCTAGCTTATCAACGATCGGCATCCCGTTTGAAAGTCGCTCAGCGTTGTACCTATCAAAACCAAGTACGCATATCACAAATCATGAAATGATGCAAAACATGTTTCGTTTATTGCTCATCATCATTTTTTTCAAGTACTTTTCAAAAAAACTACTTGTGTGATTGCCAAACTTTAATCATACCACTTTAACCAGTTGCATACTTTTGTATGCACTGTCACGTAAGAGATCACATCACCAATTCCTCTGTCCACCACCACCACACCACCGTCATGGTATAAACCTGACGATGATGATAATGATGACATTAAACTTAAAGCAATTGTGTATAAAATTGTTTGTTAGACCCTTAACCAAATTTGAAACCTGATTTCAAAATAAACTTCCTATTTGTACTCAGTGCACCTCTTCGCCCCATAAAAATTTATCGTGGTAAAAAAAATTCCTTTTAAGAAGCTATTTAATTTTATTCAAGAGGAAAAAGTAATGTACCTCGCGACAAGATTACGATGCATGTAGAAAAATAATTCCGCTCGTCTGGGTCTGTGCATGGTTGTGTTGGTTGGATATTCCTGATGCCAATACCTGCAAAAAATTTATAAGTACATTATGAAAATTGAGCATTTTGTAAAAAGTGCATCCTCTTTCAAGTAATAAAACCCCCCTCAAATACATTATCAAATGTTTTGTGAATTGGGTCTCAAGCTTTTGAGATGCATACCAATGATGCTGATTAACCATCAGGTCTTCTCTGAAATACCACAATTTATTCTCAATCCCATTACGAATCCCAATGGAGCCATCCACAACGATACAGTCATCAAACTATATAAATGAGTAATAATAATAATAAGACTGTTACAAATTGCTCACAGATTAGGTATATATAGCAAAAAATAACTTGCATTTTCTTTTGAAATGGAATAAAAAATGAAACATTTTTCACAAACGAAGCAATCACAACAAAATTGCATGCAGTTTAGTTAGGTATAAATAAGAATTATTGTAATCAAAGTTTTCATGTACCGCATCAATCCTTGCGTTTTTCCACATGCTGCTATCAGCTCGATACTGCAAAGAAACAAACAAGCAGTAATTACTACAGTTTACATCACTTGTTGGCCGTCTCTTATCATACACTGTAGCTTATCGTATCTCTGCTCGCATAAAAAACATGACACACGCCATACATGGATGTTAACAAACCTCTGTAATATTCCCTATCAGTCCTTCAATGTCTTGAGCTTTCTTCTTCTTCTTTTTGACGATCCTTTTCCTTTTAATCTTCTTTGACGTGCTTTTTGAACTGTGTTGTTGCTGCTGTGGATAAAAATTACTTCTAATACTGTTACGATTATTTAACAACGTTGCGACCCTGTCGTCATTTTTGCTTCGACCAATCTCAATGTTGCCAAATGTATCAGCAATCGTTTCATTTTTCTTGACTGCTTGCTTCCTCCTTCTTATCAGTGTCTTGCCGCCAGACGCCGTAGATCTCTTGTGTCGACGAAGGGCTGCTGTGAGAAACGTGCCATTTATGGGCAGTCCACTTCTATCCTGAAGGGCACTCTTGTACTTGTCCATCACTTCGAAAAGCATTGGTCCAGGTATGAAAAGATCCGGCATGGCGTCTAATGGATGGGCTAATTTAAATCCGGTCATGTCGGGCCTTTCCTGAGAAGCCGCGATAATCCCGTAGTACCAAGCCTTGGGATTCACGTAACCACTACGCAGCATAGCTCTCGCGAGCTTGAGTACATGTGGTGGCGAGGGTTGATCTGAAATACATTGCGAAAGGTTATTAATTGGTGATTGATGATAGATTAGTTTAGTATGACATAATCGTTTTATGACTGAGTACGTGGTTCTCACGGTTGTAAAGACTAAGGAGATTAAAATACTCACCAACAAGCATTCTTGCTATTAGTGCAATTGCATCAACGTGCTTTGGCGATAAGCTGTAGAAAAAGGCGTCTTTGGGACACATGTCAGCGATACGATGCAGGCTTTCCATGTCCAACGGTATATCTTCGTCTTCGTGTGAGCCTTCTTCGCTGCTGCTACTGCCATCCTTGTCATTGTCATCCTTATATCCTCCGCGAAATAGCTCAAGAAATTCCTTTTGCATTTTGGGATTCATGCCTAGACAATTCATATTAAAACGTTTTATAGCTAAACTCCATACTATGATCCCAAAAGCCTTATTGAAGGACTTACTCATTGGGGGGACAAAGCGTGGCTTTGCACGGTACTCCCAAACAGGGAAAGCATTCCAGCCAGCGGTTTCACACATGGACTGCTCGTATAATCCTACGGCGTCCGTTGGAGACGGTACACTTATGCTAATTACTCTGTAAAACGATTTCAAAAATATGAAAACTTTAAATTCTATTTGTAAAATGTAATGTTATTCCATATTTGCTACAATGAAAACTTACAAGAAAAGAGTTACTAAGCTTGGAATTCTAGATAATAAGCTACTCCTAAGCTTTCTTCTTATGACTGACATGTGCGATGATTTTAATAAGTGTATCATTGCTGATGAGATCTGTGCAATTAGCTGATAATATCCTTTGGTTGAAATTAATAAAAATTTGGTGTGATGGTCAGTCTTGTTAGTTTGGGCGATGATGATGATTGTTGCTGCGAAAGCATCTTGTCGGTGACAGCAGCAGTCACAACCCCGCTCCCGTTTTTCTCCATCGTATACAACGTATTTTCTGCTGCCATTTTTAAGGACACCGGCATCCCCTCAACATTATCATTTGACAGTGGCAGCTGCGTCAGCAATGGAGAGGAACACTTCCGGCGATAACGGAGGTGACATTGGTCCGATGAATGGGGCATCGCATGGATGATGAGTTTGCTTGCGATTTTTCAATTTTAAATACTAGTTGCGCACTTGTCACTTTTAAACATTTAAACCAGTAAACGACTAGCTGCTCACAGGTGAACCTGTAACTGAACAATAGAGTTCATGATGATGATGGGAGCTTGTGTAGGTTGACATTTCAAGAGCACAGTGACGAATGTCATTCCATTTTCAAGAGTTTGCCATTTTTATGCCTTTGCTCATGAAAATGTTTTTGAAATGTATTTCCGGTTGCATTTATTAGGGAAATAAACTTCCTGTGGTGGTAAAAAATATTTTTTTTCTTTTTAAAGTTTATATCCGTCTAATCTTTATCATTGCTTTAAAGTACTGAACTACTTTTTTTACAAAACCGCTGCACATGCACTTTGAACAGTCTTCTTATTATATAACGCCCCACACACTTCACCTCACCAATTTTAAGTCAATGTCTAAGAATTTCGATTTACAGTCAAATCAAATCCAATTACACTTTGCGGTTACTTGCCACAGCAAATCAATTTCCGGTGTCCATTGTCACGTTCATCCTCACCGCAATCCAATCGCAAACTAAACTCAAAGGTCGACCTGTGAACGATTATATCCACCACCACCGCCGACACTTTTATATGATATGTTATCTCACAAAATGTTGTAAGTTATATCATCATCAGTTTGAAATAATCAAAAATTCCTACACCATTCCCATTATGATTTGACCATAACTCAATTTTAATTTATAAATCATAATAATTGTTTTCGCACACTCTTGCAATTTTCACTGGTCACTTGCTTTTTTCACACTTCCTTGCAATTATATAGTCTTCTAAATGTCAAAAAAATGTTACAATTACACCATTACATTTTACATGAAAATCGAAAGTAAATCATTATCTAAAAAAATTATTTCATAACACTTTTCCTTTTTTACCAGCAGTTTTAAAATTTTATTAGATTACTTTTGCACACGTACTAACAGGAAAAAAACGTAATAGTAAGTTTTTAATTTCGATAATAGTAAGTTTTGTTACGAATTTTCACAAATAATGCTCTTCTCAAGAAACGATTGTATATAACGTCGCGTCAAGTTGCATATAATTTTGCGCTGATCGCGACGACCTCAACCTCTGTTGAAATCGAGAGCACAAACTAAACTGGTCTTTCTCTCTGCAGCCTTTTTACTTCTTCTAAAATCGCCATAAAAAGTCAGCGCGCAGTAACGTCAGTACATTAAGTACTACTATAAAGCGCTACAAACATGGCTGAGCACATAATAAGAAAAGGACAAGAATGGTGATCGTTTGCACGCGTGATACCCTACCCTAAAGGTAGACGCACTTAAACATTCAAGTACCTTCAGGAGTAAACGCCACACAACAGCATTGGCAGCGGCAGCAGCAGCAGTTTACTTTGAATGCGCACTCAACAATGACACGAGGAGAGACAATAGAGATTCGAAGAAGAAGAAGACACCCTTTCTTCTTTCTTCGTGTCATCCAAAAGTTATAACGTAATGCAGAGATTTTCTTCTTCCTTCCTTCCGACGCAAAAGAAGGCGATGATGATGATGATGCCGCTGCTGCATGATAAAGTGTTGTTGTGCAAGGTGATCTGTAATATATATTTCAAGTCTGTGTGTCTGACTATTTTTTAATTGGAGGTACCTGTTGTTGTAATAATTGTAGCAATAACCCTTCATCTATATCAGTTTCTTTATTTCTCTTTCATCTCTTTACTTTGTTTTGTGTAGGTATGCGCATACATCACATCACATCATACATTTTGAGAAAAGGCCCTCTTTGTTGGTTCATGATGTCGTTATATCAACCAATTTTACTATCAAATTGTTGAACTGACTTGACAAAAGAATATCAATGTACCTTACATTTTTCTACTTGGTCCATCCGTCATCATCATCAGCAGCATTAGCATCCTCATCCTGTTCTCTGCTCTTTAATCAATCATGACAAATGGCGTGAATGACAGCGATTTTAAAAAGGACCAACTTGTATCGTTCGCGTGGAATAATATTTCCATTGTGTTAGAAAAAACCTACATTTGTAGAATTTTAATTATGGCTGTTTGTAAAAGTGTAATCTTTTTATTATGATTAATTCTGGTTTGGCCACTACAATTATTATTATTCTTATAAGCTCAAGTACTACCACTCTTGAGCCTTTTAATTTTTGATGGGTATGCACTTAAGTAATAGCTAATAATTGACGGTGCAGAAAAAACGGCGGTGGTAATATACATAACGTGACATGGCACATGTTGTCAATCGTGTAATGGTGATAGAAAAAGTGGTGACATTATCATAAAATATTATCATCAAAAAATGAACACGGTGAAATTTTTCACTTTTAAGAAGCAATAACACATGTCACATTCAAGTGTATACACATACCTTCCCCCTCTCGTGCTTGTCACCATCTTTTCAAAAGAAATTACCATTGTTGCTTGCTGTTAGACAATGTCGACTAATCTACTAACTGCTTTTTTTGAAACAGTCAAAAAGAGTCAGATCAGAGCATTTTTTTACTCAGGTCAGCAAGGAAGTAACATTGGCGCAAAAAGAATAAAGAAAAAGCGAGAGTGAAAATTTGTAGCAATGTAACTTGTACCACACAAACAAAGTACGGCCCTGAAGGAAGGATGAAGGAACAAATTCTCACTTTCATTCTCATTCCGTTTTCTGTTTGTTTGCCTGTTTGACTTGAAGCAATTTGCATCTTGTGCTCCTCGTCAGTCAGCGTAATTGTAAGTACCTACGCTTTTGTTCGTAATAAACGATAAGGTTAATGCATGTCTATATGGTCTGCAGATGAGGAGTCAACCTGATAACAAGCTAGCCAGACTGCTTCTGTTTCTACACAGACTCAATTCTCTCTCGAGTTTGATTTTTAAAATGAGACATTTATTATTTTATTTGCCTTTAATATTTTTCCTATACATACTGCGCGCAAGCAAAACAAGCTGCACCAATAAACCCTACCCAGAAAGAACCTGTATTATCTTACCTCCTCCTTAAGAATTGCATTTCTGCAGTTCTTGTAAGTTTCTTCTGGGCAAAAAATCATAAAGATCTCTTGATGATTATCATCAACGAATCGAATCGAATTATATGAGTTTTTAAAATGGGCGTAGGTCTTGTTGGGGTACAAATATTGCCAGCTAAATTACAGTGCAAATTCATGTGTTTAAACTGTTGACTGTTCATACCTACCTGGATTTTGTACCACAAATTACTCCTTTAAATAATAATAATTGTGATAACCGCAGGAGGAAGCAGCAGGTGGGAAAAGAAAAAGATTGAACGCATTTTTTTCTTCTTCTTCTGAAAACCATGTGATTAACTTTCTTTGTATGAAAAGAACTAATTTTCATATTTGATTCTGATCTTGACCCAGAAATGACAAATTTATTGCTTCTAATTTTTTTCAGAATTTTCAACGATATGAATATACGATACGTTACGCATGACGTTTTAGTGAAAAATACTAATCAATAGGAAGCAAACTTTCTTTTGTACTTTTGCGGCAGATCAATTTACATGCTACACATATTTATCCTCCTTCCCAACTCTAATTTAGATTCTTCGACTGACTTTGCCAATGATAGCAATCACGCTCATTATACTAGTGTAGGCAGACACGGAGCTAAAACTTGTAGCATTAGCAGCCATGAAAGGGTTCAAAAAGTGGAAATTCATTCTGCATGAACCTCATTCATACATACATAGAGATCCGATGCCTAAATAATATTTATTGCATGTCACAATTAAAGTGAATCTCTCTTACACATTAAATATTTCGTTTTTAGAGACAAGTCTACAACATACAGTCTACACACATTGTATTGCACGACGACGACCACCTTCCTCTTTCTTTTCCAACCTGCAAAATAAAATGCAGCAAAACACTCCACTTCTCTGTGGCTTTTACGCTAGGCTAAGGACAGGCTCATCATCATAATTTTCCCTACCTATTAAATAGGTATAAAGTATAGTTTATGGTTATCGCTGAGTGTGTGTAAGTAAACATGTTACACCCAAGCGTGACGCCTCTTGAAGTTGAGCCTGAGACAGGTCCTACCAGCATAACACCACAGGGCCAATAATTGTGCTTGTGTGACTGCGATGACAATGACGCGGTAGATTACTACTGATTGACCGACTGCGCACTTGCATTGCATGCCTGTGGAAAAAGTTGCGAGCTTGCAATAATATGGGAAGAATATTTTAGGAGAAGAAGAAGAAAATTAAAACTAGTTTTTTTTCTTCTTCTTGTGTATGTATAGATTTGGACTGAAAGTAAAAAGAATGTGTGGTAGTATAATAACGTGTAGGTAGAATTTCAATTTTTGCATAGATGATATTTATATGGGATCGTGTAACAAGTGATTTAGTCATCTCTCTCCCTTGAACTTGTGTGCTCGTGTGTTTAGTCAGATGAATTGGTCGTGGACCTGTTCTTACTAACTAAAAAATCATACCTACACATCCGCAATAATAACGCTAATAGAAAGACGAAGAAAGAAAAAGTGACCAAGATAGGCGTTGTTGTTGGATAGGGAATTACTTTACTTTACACAGAATTAGAATTCTTGTTTTCGTCTTAAAACTTTTTTTTTGCTTACGCTTACTGATCTACCCATTATTTTTGTACATACATAGTAGTAAGCACTTTTTGTATTGTTTTTGCTAAAAAGCAACTAATTAGTATTCAGACAGCGGATGAGTGTAATCAGGCCTTCCGTGTGCCAGCCTACCTATTCAATTTAATACTTTTCAAAGTTTGCAGAAGAAATTAAAGAGCTCCCCCAAACCATGATTACGATTATGATGATGAGTTTTGTTACACTGCTACTGACTGCATGACCTGATGCAATTAATTTACCTGCATTTTTATTCAATTCATTTCGTTATATTCGCGTAGAAAAAGTGATTATGTGCAGACATGAAAGTATATAGTGATTAAAAAGGGTAGTTACTGCTGACACCATAAACATAATTTTTTTCTTGCCAAATTGCTCATTTTACTAAAATATTTCCCTACCTTCAACCTTTATATTACTTTTCCACATAATAATGTATCATTCACTCACTTCAAATCGACTACCAAATCGCATTTTGCATGCAATCCTTTCTTCGCCACCTCATTACGTGTCCGAAATAATTTTCGTCCGAATAAATAATGTAACCACAACAGTCCACGACGTTATCACACACAACAATAGACACACAGGGTGGGATTATGGCTTTCACATTGAGATTTTTTACTCCATATTCGGCATACGTCATCTCATCATAATCCTAATGCGATTAAGAGGAAAATTAAATTTTATTGGAAGCGTATCATCATGATGTATGTTCATTATCAAAATGGTGTAATTAATTAAAACACCGCGTGTACAACGCACATAATATACATACACTCTTAGGTAAAAGACATGTTTCACGACATGTTTGTTAATCTGAAAACAAACCAAATCATGTTTAAAAAATATATATAAATATCGAATCGAAATCAATAGCACTTTCCACTTGAACTCACTTTCTTGTCTAGTATCCAACCCACTTCTCTAAAAGTACAAAATAGTTAGCAAGTGCAACCAATTTTTTTCTTTCGCTTCGGCTCCTCTGCTCATATAATAAATTTTCGATTTCCTTCTTCGATTGCAATCGATACTCCATATACATAATGCATTATTATGGGGGTTCAAGCTTTTATTATTGATTCATTTCACTTTTTCATTTTGCTGCCAATTTCATAATGTGAGCGTGCGTACCACGTACCCTGAAATAATTATAAATTTTTTGAACTTATTATTCTCACCGTCACGTCACCCAGACCAGTTTAATGGGTTTACTCGGTGTCTGTGTAAAATGTGGATGCAAATCCTCTTGTGAATTAAAAATGCTACTGTGACTAAACAAATAATGACCTCGTGCATGTCCTTCAGAGATCGATAACCTAGCCTACCTGCTGCTGCTGCTCTGATTTTTACGACTTGGCATATTACCTTATTCGATGGTGATTCAATCATCTATGATAAGCACCAGCATCATTTTGAGCATCTCTGCCAACTGCATGTAAGTCTCTCACCATTGTCGCGTCATCATCATCGCATTTTAGAAAGCATATTATATATCTTAAATCTTCTTAAATCTGACATTACATTATGGCATACTGCATCTTACTACGACGACGCCGGCTTCACTAGAGAAAAATGTTGGGAACGACGTTTCGTTTTTTATTGTTTTAGCTTGTCTACAAGTCCGACTGACCATTGTCCGATAACACATTTAAACAAAAGTGAAGATTCAAAAAAAAACATCCTGTTATGTCGTATGAGTTACGACAATGATGATGCCATGACTTACCAAATCTGCAACTCATGCACCCTTGTAACCCATTCCGCAAGTAAAACTAGAAGAATTTTCACTCCAAATTTCTGTACAGGTACTTTTAACAGTCTGCACTTGATCTAATATGGTACGTGATATATGATGCGCGTATAATGTACATATTAAATTATTTCTTGAGTCTTGCTATACTTTTTAGCCATTTTCAGTTAAATAAATAAATGAATAAAAGGCGAAGCAATAAAATCATAGAAATGAGTTAGATGAAGGGCCGCTGCTACTAATGGGCAGGTACAACTGTAGGAAGTGTCATTGATCTACTACTACTACTCCCTATTGATTCACGCACGGTCATCTTTCAATTCTCCTTTAGTTTGTCGCTGACACAACTTTCTTTGATTTCGAAAGATTCGTTTTTTTCAAGTAGATGATTATTTTGATTATTTGATGACGTGATAATCACGTACTTACTCATTCACCATTGCAGACTGAACTGAATATCTATGTAGAACACATCATACAATTATTTAGCCAGCACCCATCCATCTTCTAACCACGTACTACAATAGGACTTCTTCTTCTCCTTCTTCCTTATTTGCGTTTTTTTGCGTTACATCAAGTTTCGTTTTCTCTTTATATTTTGCTACGTAAAGAGCTATTTGACTAGCTGGTTTTTTGTTTGATTTTTTTGCTGATTTTAACACCCAAAAAGTTCACGAACTAATTTACCTGTTTCGCTCGCATAGAATCATTCATCACACGTGCTGTGCTCCCCAAAAAAGAAAGTCAAGTCAGAAGTGAGCAATGGAAAGGCGGAGGAAGAGGAAGAACAAATGGACAAATATTAGTTTGTTGAATGGGTCCATTGTTGTCTTGTCGTAATTGTTGTCATTATTATCATTTTAAAGTTAATTTCGCTGTTAAAGTTAATGTTAATCACGGAATCACACACATCACCACCACAATAGTATACCTTCACCCCCATCGGCAATTACCACCCAATAATGCATAAAACGTATTAATTTTTAAGGTAGTAACAATACACAAATTGCACTATAATAGGGAAAAACAGGAAAAATTAAAGTTGGGCAGGTGATCCTCTTGTTCTGCTGGTCATCATCATTATCATAAAAATAAATTGGATATTTATGGGGTGGGTTGGGTAGTGTGTGGTGTATGCCCCTAGTCTACCCAACAAAACAACACCAAAAAGCTCTTTTTAAGCTACTTACTTAACCAAACTTAACGTCCTACCGCAATGACTGACTCAACTGCCCACTGTCCACTGCAATTTACTTCTGCTGCCTACATTCATTCCCTTCCTAGAAAGCTGATAAATTTTTACATGCAAGAATTTTTCCGTTTTTAAAAAAATGCGCAAACATACTTTTTTTCTAAACTAACTAACGGCAGTATTTATGCATCAACTTTTTTTGCATAAAAATGTTAGACAAAATCATCTTTTGTTAGAATCATCGTAATTGCGTTTTGTTTTCCGCTGGTGGGTTAATGTTGAGTTGTGTGCGCATGCGCAACAATGCAATATTTTTTTGTAAAAAAGAAGAAGACCACCATTCGTGTATCAGTTTCATATTGTACATACATACGTAATTGCAAAAAATTGCCATTTTAGTGGTTATAGTGGCGTTGGTGTGATAATTCCTTTAGGTTTCATGCGGTGGTGGTGATATTCATAAGGGCCGGGTTTAAATTTAAAATTCGAGCCTGTAGTCTAGTTTGCTTTGCCTTCGTCCACGTAAAGTTAACACTTTTAATTTAACATTGCAATTTGCAATGCACATTGCACAAGAGACTCAACAAAAAGTGCATTTTTATCGCTGTCGTCGTGGCTGTCATTATTCCACAGAGTGAAGAGGCATGATTGTTGAAAAGTTATAATTACAGACGTTAGTGAGCAATTCTGATCTGTGGTCTCGCTACTTTTGACGAGGGACGATGTGCTCAGAAGAGATGAAAGATTGTGGTAAATTGTCAAAATTTTGCTGTACTCTGTACTTTTAGCCAATAGTAGTGGACACTGGGCAGCAGCTATCTGTAGAGAAACAAGCAAAGTAACATTTTCCTTTTGCTTTTTTTGAATCCCATTCGCATATAACGCCTGGTTTTTTTCTGCATGTAGCAGCCCAGAGTACCGGCGACATGACATATTAATAATTATATTGCCAACTGTGGCGATTATATATCTTGTTACCTCTTCAGGTATAACTATTACTGCTGATAAGATGACGAGAAAGATTCTAGTACTAGTCACTAGTAATAACAGTAATTGTTTGAAAAGATGACTAGGATGATGATGTGATGTTGTTGTAAAATTGCAATCTCTACTAAAAACTAGGTGAATAAGTTTTTATGCTGTTTTTCGTCTCTCTCTCTCTCTCTATCTACTACTGCTACTGACTGTCCGAGGACCAAAGTAACTGAAATTGCTGACGACGAGCGATTTTGTTAAATTTTAACTGCAAGATCATGCAAATTTACCAAATTTTATTAACTTGTGTACAAAAAACTTTTTGTAAATTGTAAATACCTACTACGCAGTCAGGTACTCAGGTTGTAATGTAATGTAATGTACGATTGATCCGTTAAGTCTTGTATTTGTCAAAGTTTAACAAATTGCTATTTTTATTAAAGTTGAACGTTTTCCTGCATTGTCGACAGCTTTTGTGAAGGAAAATGAAAGTTTGATGGTATGAAGGTCAAAAGGGTACTTGTTTCAGTTTCACAAATTGCCCTGTCCTTACCGTATATCACGTTCGAATAATCAATAATAATTATTTTTACATGTATTTATTCCATGTAAAATTGTAATTCAGTCTGCAACAACAAGCAGCAAAACGTTTAAAAATTGCACGATATTATACGAGACTAGGGTAGCAGAAGCAGCAGCATGATAAAAATGCAGCAGATTAAAGAAAGAAAGCAAATAAATTTTACGAGGCTGACAGGTGAGTCCGGTTTGCCTTCCTATTATACTAAACAGAAACAGATATTTGAATTTTTGCCTACTGTACTGGTCAGCCTGGTTTGGATGAACAATGTGAAATCAGTGCCATTTTAATAATAATTGTTTCTTTCATTTTTCTTAAATACTTACTCTAATTTGTGACTAACTCTTGCCAACAACAAGGCCAAATGACAAAGGATTATAAACCATTACTTGTCATTTATAGTCAGTGAACTGGCTTGCTGTCTCTATACCCCAACCTAACAACTCACTCAATCAAAAGACCTAATTTAACCAAACGTGATTTTAAAGACAGACAGAGATGGGAGATTTTTAAGGCATGTGTGAAACCACAAGCAAATTTTTACACATATTTTTTTCTGATTGCAAAAACTGCAGGAAATAAATGGTTTGAACCCTTTTAGGGAATTATTAGGCCAATATTAAGCCAAATTCAGACTAAGCTAATTAAAATTCCTACCCTACCGCAATCAGTAAAAAAGATGAGTCTATAGCTTTACAGATCAATCATACCATTGCCCGGAAGGGAAAATGCAGAGGGTTGAAGAAAGGTATTCTTAATTATATTCTTAATTAATTATATACAATGTCAAAATAAAGTACAAACAATGAAATGGTAAATAGTCGAAAATACCTGTCAACGAAAAAAAACTACAAAAATTTAATTAAATACTTGCGCGTTTATGAGTAAATCAAGTCATGTCATAGTCGTAATTCATATTATTAAGTGGCGGAGCCACTTTATAAGATCGAGATGTCCGTCCGTCCGTCCGTCTGTCCGTCTGTCCGTCTGTCCGTCTGTCTGTGCGCGCTCTAACTCAAAAACGTTTTGACTTTTTTTAAATCTGTTTTCGGCAATCAATAGGTGGTCACCTCAGAAGGGTCCAGCGTGATTTTGAAATACGTAGGTCAACTGTAACCGTTAGAAACCGTTACGAGGTCAATTTTTTAAGGGCTAACATATGGCAAGTGGCATATCATTCAACTCGTCTATGACCATAGCACATAGATATGAGGTCATTTCGGCGTTGACGGTTACTGTTTAACGGTTACAGCGATTTCAAATAATTTTACACCTTATGCTCTCCTGCTTAAGTGGTTTGGAATTTTCCACTTCTGTTTTCGGCAAACGACTTGTCAACACATGGGCTTTACCTGACATGCTTACCAGCTCCAAAGGTCAACGGCAAGGGTTAGAAACCGTTAAGAGGTCAACATTTTAAATGACAACATATGACAAGTGACATATCATTCGACTCGTCTAACAACATAATATACAGATCTACGGTCATTTTGACGGTGACGGTTACGGTTTAACGGTTACGACGATTTCAAATGGTCCTGTTTAAATGGTATTGAAGTTTGGACATCAGTTTTTGATAAATGGCTTCTCACCACAAGTGTATTATGTGAGAAGCTTGGCAGCCATAACGGCCAACGGTAACCGTTAGAAACCGTTACGATTTCGAAATTTTTAAAAGTCACTTAGGGCAAGTGGCATATCATTCGACTCCCCTGAGTGTTCTTTATGCAAATCCGAAGGCATTTTAATCGTAACGGTTACCGTTTAACGGCAATACCTGATTTTTGGTTTTTATGTTTTAACTTGATAATGGATTGGAATATATGCATTTTGTTTTTAACAACCGATTCCTTATAGTGGTGCTCAGTTGACCATTTTGAAAGATGCATTGTTAAGTAAAGGTATCCCTGCTCCGCCACTTTGCTACATGTTAGCTTGCTGAGTTTATTATTATCATATTTACTGGCGACAACTTGAACTCCTTCAACAATTGTTTTCAGGCGGTTTGCATACGATTGTCTTTCAAAACACGTATATCAATCGGTACAGTTGCATTTTGCATCAATGGCTGCATTAAAATTAAAACTCTTTCTTTACACGTACACTTTTGTGCACACGCATTAGCATGGTCGGTCTTTTTGGTTGATATTGTCAAATGTCAATTGTTGCATTCCTCACTCATGCTCATCTTCTTTAAATTGTCTTACTATAATATTTTTACTTTTACTTTACACGTCTTGTATTTTCCCTGAAAGCAATCATGTTTTGTGGTGCGGTGGAGTCTTATGCAGTCTTACGCGAAAATCGATGATCACTGCTCATAATATTACATGTCTCATTTTTTGTAACAAAAAAGTTTTGCAGATATGGGCTTTGAGCAAAACTTACTGGCAATATATGTGGCAATAATAATTTGTGCAGTGAAATCTTTAAAATGGGCTCGACTGTGGTGGCGTTGAAAAACGGTAACAAGAGAAGTCGTCGGCAGTGCGATAATAAATTTTACAAAATATTTCTGTTGAATTTGATGAATATCGTTTACTACCTCTATCCTGTTTCGTATCGCATCGTATTTCTTATTCCTTTCTCATATCTTGATTTAATCTCATATATACGCACAAATTTATTGTCCTTGTTTCTTCACGGTTGTCGTTGTCTTAATTGCTGTGCTGCGGTAAAAAAAACGCTAATGAGATGAGTATACGCATTTTGTATCCCTCAAAACAAAAACAAGCGATTTGATTTTGACAAATGAAATAATGTCTCGTTTTTACTTTTCGCTTTCCATTTCATTTTTACAGATCACTGCGTAGTATCATTATCGTGTTTACTAAAAAACTACTGCACACGTTCTATGCTGGGTTTTAGTTGGGCAGGTAAGGTAGGTAGGTAGGTGGTCTGATTTTTTGTCATTTTCCATGCAATAAATATGTCAAAATGTAAAGACTAAAGAGGATAAATCCTCCTCGTCATCATCATATCTATATTTGTTGGTGGTTTTGAATAACTTGTGGGTTTGAATAAGATAACAGTTTCATTTTTAAATAATTTGCATATTCATTTTTCTAGAATTAATTTTTAGTCGAGATCAGTAGAGAGTTGGATTGGATGGATATGGAAGTCCCATTTTGACCTGGTTCTCAAGTTCTCATCTCAGTTTGGTCTGTAGTTGGCGTAATTATATTTCGTGAATTTTCTTAGTAAAGCGATACAAACAAAGCGAGAAAAGGAGTTTGCTTGCTTTCTTTTGTTTGTGAGAGAATGAAATGACCATAAATTAAGAGATTATTTCACTAACAATCTGACTATTTATCTCTTTGACAAGATGAGGATGCCTCCTTTTGCCACAAAAAAGGTGAGAGACAAGACAATAAAATTTTTTGAAGCAACCTTTTTTATGCTCATTGTTGGTCACGGTGGTACTTGTTACAGATAAGCGAATTATTTACATGAGAAGGTGTGTTTATAGCTGTTGTTTCGTGTTGCAGGTTTCATTTTCAAAAGGAATTTGCCCTTTCATTTGAAGAAGAAAAAAATGTTCACAGTAGTCACAAGAATAGAAATTATGGCGGATGGATGGACGGAGGAGAAGGTGAAGGTTAAAAAAGGCACTACCGAGTAAAAAGGTGGTGAGGAAAGGATGCTAATAAATAAATGATAAAAAGTTTGCGTAGGAATTGGGCAATTTTTTCAGCTAGGAATTAGACACGCATTGCTAAATAAATAATACCAAACTATACAGTCGTCATAAATAATATAGGAAAAGGAGAACGGTACCGTTTAGGGATGCTATATATATTGCCATAATTTGCCCACTCCTTCTCACAACAGTTATAATTAACCATGATTTTTAAAAGTGCCATATTTACAATTTAGGAAGTAAGTATTATCATTGTGTTGGCAAAAAGTGTGACAATGGCGGCTATAAAGGCGGCTTATGATGTTATTTATAGTCGCTGGTAGGTAGCTAACTTCAGTAACTTCTCTAATTCAATTAAATGGGGATAATACTAGGTACGAGTTATAGATTCACAAGTAATGAATGAATCACACACACACAACATATATAGCAGGTGTAATAAATATGTACATTTCATAAATACCTACTTAGCGTAATTCTGAAAATTTTACGATACAACTGGTAATTAGTCATTACAAATTACTTACAATGGCTTTTTAAATTCTACAAACTGGGACAAAACACTTCCGGTATCTCTTGGGGCGCAAGCTTCGATGTCGAAGGGTTACGTTTTTAACAATGACACAATGACATCACCACCGGCATTGTCAATTGTTGAACTTGAAAGCTCAAATGACCATCATTGATCTTCCTCTGTGTGAGCTTGACTTGAAGAGGTCACAGACAGACTCATGATGATTTTTTCATTAATGAATTGAGCATGAATACATCAAACTACAACAATGGTAACATTAGAGAAGCACACACGCGTACACGTGTTAATAAAGTCACACATTAAAAAATCTACATCGGAATGAATTGAAAGTAATATGGGATATTATTATTATTTCAAATTTCAAACAGCCACCGATATCGATAATTATACAACGGCAACCAAGAGAAAACTTTATCCTACCAGACTGCCCTGCCTGTCAAAAGAGTAAAAGTATTAGGGAAGTCAACAGGTTGCTGCTCTGCTACCTGCATAATATTCATCTATCGATAATTATTTTGCAGTAAATATACCCAAATGCAATTTGTCGTTTTTTATCCTGTGCAGTAGTGTAGGTACCTACACGTGAGCTTGTAATGTTTTATTCAGACAAGACAAACTAAAAGCTTTTTAAATTGATGGCCACGATAACAGGGCGTGTGCCGATCCTGCTCTTCTCTCCTCCTCACACACTTTCAAACAAGTTCGTCATTTTCAAACGCTTCTCTGTCACCAGCCGTTGATTTTCAATTTCAATTCGGCTGTAATTTTTATTGAATGATTGATTGATTTCTTACATAGTTGACAGGGTTTGGATGGAATGTTATATCATCTCGTATATACCTAGCTGCGGTAACTTTTATCGTCTGTGCGACCAAAGAAATCTAAACTAATGGATAATATGGGTATACCCATGATTCATGGGCCATGAATATTATGTAGTTTAGATTTCTTTATAATATGACCAAAAATCGATAACTGTTTGAAAAAAATTAAATCCTAAAATTGTAACTTATTATGCAGTTGTATAGTCTGCTTTCTTTTCTTAATGTATGCATTTTAATAACTGATTTTAAACCATATATAATACTATCAAATTGATAGTATCAATTTTCGAATTTTCAACAAATGCGTTTTCTAAACTTTAAGAGATCGAAATTAAATTGTTAAAAATGGTGTAAAAAATGTTTGTTCAACTTGCGGGTTTCATTATCGGAGTTCCTGTTCATAATACATTACTCCTATGTATATATTAGTGCATACATTGCATGAAATATTGTTCATGGAAAAATCCACGCCAGCTTCTACCAAGTTTCGTTGTTAATGAATGCATATAATATTGTATATCGAATGGGCTATAACTATAAAACTGTCTACTTTTGCACCTGTGCTTAGACCTCATGCAAACAAATGACAGACTTGCCCATATATATATTCATCCATAATCCTAAATTCCCAATCGAATCCTGAGAAGAGGATGAAAGTGAAAAGACAGGTGAAAAACAAGTACCTACATACCTAATGAGTAACACGCAACACAAACAGCGTATAGCGTAGATAGATAGCTTGCTAATTGGTAAACACTGCACTACTGCTTTGCATTCTATTCTCTCTACATATAATATGCCATAAGTGTTGGTTTGGTGGTAATTTACCACTGGTAAATAAACAATTGTTGTGGATGTATAGTGCAGTGTATTCCATAAAAAGTATTTATTTCGTAGTACCAACAGTTCAGTTTTTTTCACTTTTTAATGCCCTGACTGATGAAACCCAACAGTGTTTGTATTCTTTGTATGTAATGCGAGTATTAGTATTGTTACGATTACAAACTAAATAGCAATCATAATCATATAAGCAGATTAAATGCACACTAATTTTTGCAAATTTACCGTGAGAAAATTTCTGCTGCCTTCCTATGTATAACAGCTCGTAAGATTATGGCCACTGCCTGCGAATGTTATATCATTAATAATTTACTGAGTGGACTGGAACAGGAAGTTGATGGGTAAATACGTGCAGAAATTCAACCTCAACTAGAAACATGTTTATTTAAGCCTAAAAGTATGAAATGAATTTAATAAATGTTGATTAGGTTCTCCACGCAATATTAAACCGACGGCCGAGGATGACCATCACAAATTGGCTTTTCGGAACCTGCGGCAAATCCCACATTGGGGTGTACGTCTGCTCACGGTGCGGCTATGAGCTTCTCCGCTCAGGTTTCGAAAGAAACTTTGTACTCAGGTCGCCCAATTTGCAGGGATTACTTCCAGTGACAGTAGCCGCGGCCAAGGGTCAAGCACCACAACAGACACAAAATGAAAGTGGCGAAAGCACAAAAGCCAACTCTAAAAACACTCGTATAATCAGCAGCACTCCTTTCATTGATTCCATGCTAGAAGATTTCACAAAAAATGCCAATTTGGCGAGAACATTCCATAAAAATTCTCTTGTGAGGAGGATCATAGAAGGCCAAGAGAATTCTAACGGCGCAGTCAGAAATATGACAAAATATGAGGTACGATATTCATGCAACTTAACTTAATTGAAAATTACGCATGTGGCTCTTGCATATAAATTTTTAACATGACTAATTAATTTATATTCTGCTGTAAAAAGATTTCTTGTGGAAAATGCGGAAGCTCTCTAGGAACGCAAGTTCAACTGACTGCAGGACAGGCGAAATTTGTCATCAAGAAAGGCAGAGTCGACCTAACTTTTCGATCTACTTGATTCTCATTTTCGTCATTTATCCTGTAAACAGGACAAATGACTGCAATTACGTTTGGAGGAAGCGTTAATAGTACAAAACCGCCAACCAACAGGGTAGGATCTGCTGCTTCAGCCATTAATGACGTTCACCGGACAAATCCTACGCTGGGCACCGGTGGACTGATTTCGCTTGCCATGGCTGAAGTGGGAAGTACAGTTATCATTGTGACGTGATATGATAAGAAAATACTGTTATTAATGCGATTTTTTTTTGTTACACACACATTCATTCGCGATTCGAGAGATACCTTTACATAGCTAATGATATTATGATTATACATGTCATACCAATCGCTCAAATAATCTAGAAATATATATATGTAATTCAAATAAAAATGTGATACAAATGCAAACCACCAAATTTCAAGCAACTCTTGCACACTATTTTATTAATTTTTAATACAAAGTTATCTAAACACGAAATTCATCCATCCAAAACACTTAATGTAAGACTAGTAAACTACTTGGCTAGGAAATAACAGTTACAATAAAAACGTTTATGCTTTTTAAATATTTTACATCTATTCATTCTACTTGCTCTCTGCTTGTTGTTCGCCAAACATTTTCTGGATTATTTCAGTGGTGGACGGCTTCTCCAGCGGATGCCTATTTAGGGATTCCTGAACACAAAAGAAAATGAAATTAAGCTCAATGCGTTCAACACAATTACGCCTTTAGCAAAACATTTGTGGCAGCTGAAGAAGTGTACACAATTAATTGAATAGAATTGGTAAAATTAAAAATGACATACCACAGGATACTGAAGAATATTTCTGTCGGCAGGTTTGTGCGTGAATGGTGTCCAGACGCCTTGGATTGAAGGGGTGTCCGTGTGCTGATAGTTCCTATAATGCATCTCGCCATTGCCAGCCTGTGTCCGATAAGAGTCCACCCACATCAGCACTTCCTCCCGTTTCATGTTGTGAAGGGAGTACCATTCCCTAGCCCCATTCACTATTCCAAAAAGAACGAAATTAATAACAAAACCGCTTAGTTATATGTTATTATTATACCATAATACATCCTTAATTAAAAGGCAATTAGGAACTACAGGTAGAATCTAAATTGTTGTCTAAAATAGCAGCATCTTCTTACAGTACTCAGAAACGAGAACGGGAGATCGGTGTCGTCTCGGCTTTAAATAAATTACAGTGGCTGGATGCGCTCTCGCAAACTCGACTAGGTCACCCTGAATAAAATCTCGCACTCCACGACTGCTTCCAGAGTTCAAGCAAAATTTAATGGTCATTCGTTGACATTGTGGAACACAACGGCCGATGCCGTTGGCCAGAGTAGCGGCTGCAAAGCCGGATTTTAAGTGCAGTACCAACTGCGACATTACTAACCACTAACTAATAATCATTAACTGTGGACATATAGAACGTAGACACAAACTGTTAACCGTCCCTAGCAGTAACGTACATATATGCCAATTAATGTTTAAATCCCTGATCAAAAAGTGCTTGTTTTGCTTCTTTTTGACTCTACACATGTTTAGCTGTATGTATTTCTCATTCAGTGAACAAAAAACTCATCTTCCGCTTCTTGTTTTGGGGAAACCGGGATCATCACACCACGACTCACTATCATACACGTACATATATCACTTGGCTTGGCATCTTTGCTACTTTGTTCATGCATTCTTCTGCTGAAATTACGCAAAGTCAATCAATTTGTCCAGTTAGAATGATGATTGTAATTGTAACGCTGTCATGTCATCGACCATTATTGTATTATGTAAATTAGCGTGCAAAAGTTCTGAAGGTTGTTGACACTGATAGGTTAGCTTTTGCATTCTTGACAGCGTGCATTTTCGATTAGTCGCGTCGCGTCCCAATAATCGCCAAAGCTACTGATGAATTGACAGTTGCCATGTAACTGTTACGAATACGAAATCGAAATAGTATCGCTTTTATCGGTGCAGGCAACCACAAAGCAATCACATTACTGCACCGTATTTGCTAGCCAGAAACAACTAAAAAGCAATGAATAGATTTTGTTTCCACTCATAACCAAATCAGTTAACTTTATGAATTTCGACATTTGCGAATAAAACCAAAACGGCAACTTTGTGACTTTTACGATTTTTGGGGACCTTTTTTAAGCTATAACTTGTAACAGTTATTTAATTATTACTGTATCAAAATGGTTAGTGTGTAAACTCACGGTAATATACATTTTACTAATGGGTTGAAAATGTCAAAAGTGAAATTGACGCTGATTTATGTGTTTGTTATTTGCAGAAAAATCAGAGTGTGAAAGGTCGACGCTGCTGTGGTCACCTTCGCCATTCTCTCAATCAACGCATTCCTCATGGTGGAATCAACCGTCGTCCTCGCCCCCGCCCTGCCCTATCCACCGCTCAGCAGAAACGACAGGAAGCCCAGGCATTGGAAGTCAGGAAGATGGCTGCGTTAGGACTTGGCATTGGACTGGGAGCATCATTGGGATCTGGAAATGATGCAGAGTTTCGCAGGCTTCTTAATCCTTCGGTGAAAAATAATATGAGCCGAATACTATGACTCAATTATGAAGTATTAGTTAATACTGAGACTTTTGTTTTTATTATTACTGGGTGAATTCAGAATCGAGGCATTCGTTCCAACGCTGGAAGGCCAGCAGTGTCAGTTGCTGACTTCCAAGCAGTCCTCATGCAAGTATTTGGACAAGTTCGGAAGCCCGCTGTCCCCAAACCTCGTTCCGTTCGAAGGCGACCGGTGCAGGTTTACGGTCTCATAGTGCGAGGGCCCAAGAGGAACCCGAAACGGAAATCAATCTCGTGGGAGGACCGGCAGATAATGAAGACCGGAAGTTCCTCGGTTGACTCTACTGCTGCTGATCCAACGGCATCCATCAAATCCAGTGATATGCAAACCTCTACCACCGCCACCATTACCACCAACTCTGATAGCAACCAAAACACCAGCAGCATGTAAAACTACTACGACGAAGATGGACAATGCCAGCCCTGTTCATTATTAATCTACCGGAAGTCGATTCTTTTTCTAAATCCATTTAGGTGTCTCAATTTTCTTATTGAATTTACGTAATACTACAATGTATGATTACAAATAAAAGCTCCGAAGCACTACATTGTATAATGTACATCTCCTTTCTGAGTAGTCCGAAATAATTTCCCTTAAATAAGCCTTAAATAATCAAAATTATTATAAAAGCAAGACAGTTTATTTAGTTCATCGTACGCTAAACACCGATTGTGTATAAGTTATATTTAAGTTTCGTCAGTCTTTTGATTTCGTATGAACATTATAATCGTAAACTTTCATATCAGCCATGTAAATTGCCTCCGTAGTATTATAATTCATTTGTCTTCTTCTCGGTGGTAATAAAATTCTTCGCCAACCAAGTCCACTAACTCGTTCTCAGAGCCATCGAACCCGATGTCATGAAATCCTTCCAGGATGTATCTGTCCACCGTTCGCTTCCTCTTTAGGTTCTCCATCTGCTCGTACGTTAGCGTAGGAACGTTTTCACTCTCTACATGAATTTGTTTCAAAGGCCGGAAGTTATTTCCAGCCAAGTTGCTATCCGAGATGCCAAACGCAGGGATTTGGGCGAATTGGTCGAACTAATAAATAACAAATTCAACACATATTGTTTCATAATCACACATTGTTTTTTGTCAAATCAAGTGAAAGTGACGAATAGCGGTACTATATACTCACCTGACGCTTCGACATGTACAAGCGTTGCTCGTAAATGGACCACAAAACATACCCAAAGCAGGGCGGCCATGAAAGGCTTCCTCGGTAAGTATAAAACTTGCTCGATTTCCTGGGAATGAAATCAATGAAGCGGAATACGGGATCTTTGGACACGTAACCGCGGGGCTCCTCGTAATTTTGTTTATTCTGTGCTGGAAAGGTCACAAAGTGATAAGCAGCTTGAGCCAAAGGTTCGAAGAGATAGGGGTCCTGTTTTAAATGGTCATCCTTAATTTTAGTTTTCACAGCTTCATCCGATTCCTGTACATTTCGTATATAAATATTATCACATCTGAAGGTCGTCAGAAATGAAAGATAATATGTAAGTGTGTGCATGACGGCACTTGAATTTATCATTGTACCAGCACATCCACGAGCACGGAGATGATGATAACCAATTTCTCACGAAACTGAAACAACTGATTTTGCACTCGGGCCAACACGTGCCAATATTTTATGGCGTCAGCGGATCCAGAAATTGTGAAAATCATTTGTAGTTCCATAGGTGCTCTGGAATTAATATACCACGTCACGTCAATTATCTCACACTGCCCCTATGTCCAACATGCTCAAAATGCTGCGTAGCTTATCACCCTTTTCCGTCAATTTTATGATCAGATCCTGAATTTTTCCAGCTATCGGAAAACTTGATGTTCATGTATTGAAACGTCAAGGTTTGCCCCTTTACCGCACCCCCAGTCAGTCTCACGGAAGAGTCATCCAACCTCTCTCCATCCACAATACCAACCGCCACTGAAAGTGAGACTCAATTTAACAACAGCTTGTTGTAATTAATGAACATAATGGTACTTACGCAAAGTGCTGCCGTCCAAGGGGAAGAACATGAAGAAACGTCTAAGACTGTACGCGACGTCTCCAAAGACGTAGTCTCTCAGCGCACTCTTCCTACCTTTATTTGTCAATATGTCAATGGGCTGAAATGTGAGAAAGAGTTAATCGTCAGAAACCTGAATTCAATAAAACCTCTGTATACCAACTTGCAACTTGCAAAATTGTTATAAGCCAACCGATTGATCGCTGTGCTTGCAGATGGGAAATGGCAAGGGAAACACAGGGAGGCTGTACCGCTGTCTCGCTTCCTTCCTGTCAAAGTACGAGTTGTACAATTCCAGTATATTGGTATGAGTCATGTGGTATTTAGCTTGATTCGGATCATACTCTCCATCTTTAAACGTCCTACAGGATGGATTGGTAATTGCCACGTACTTTATCTCATTTAAATCATTTTCCTCAGTTCTCCTAACATCGGACGCCTTGAGCATCTTTATGAGGCAGCTCAACTGAACTCGTACAACGTCCACGTAGCTTATAAGAACGTTTCGAATGGTTTCATAGTAATCATTCAGTGGGTACTTGACGGTTGGTTTCATTTCCTGCAGATCCTTTCTCAGCTCGGCCAAATCCACCTTGTAAAAGTGTGCGATGAACTCGCGGTATGTCTCTATAAACGGGATCTTATCTTCGTTCGTCTTAGACTTGATTCTGGCAATGGAACCTTTTACAAAAACTTTTAACTGGTCCACAATCTCATCGAGTATTTCGACATCTGATTTAATAGACTCAGCGGGACCAATCATTCCCTTCTCTTTGTAGTATGCAAGGTCACTCCGGGTCAAAAGGGGAAGCAGAAACCTTGTGTAAATCGACTGCCCACTGTTCTTACTCCAGCGAAAGTCCATTGGTGCTTCTAATCCTGGCAGCTGCGCCGCTATCTCTCCAAGTCCTGGATAACTCTGCGCCAACTCTGACAACTTCCAAACTTTTTTCAGCTTGTCTTCATCCTTGAGTGGAATGAAAAACTTTTCAATGTCCAGATTATGCCATTCACGGGGCGGGTGGAGACCTCGGTAAGACCACCCTTGCTGGCGCTGGTATCCCAAGAGTTTTTCGTACTTGTAGCGAAACTCGGTGAAATGATCCTCAAAGTACGGATCCGCACCTACGAAACTGTTAAGATTTTCCTCCATGCCTAAACGAGACAGAAAATTGTACTTTTCTTTTATGTCTGATGAAGCACATCATTATACCAGTGTATACCGGATGTTATTTGACCTTACGTAAGCGATCAAACTCGACAGTAAACTCGTAATTTGAAGTGCCATCGGACGGTTTCAAGGTCACCAATTCCAACAGTCGCCTATTATACTTGTTTTGGATTGGGGGCACTGTGGTAGGCTTAAACGTTGGGTCAAAGGACGTCTTTTTTTTAGATTTTCCAAGCAAACAGGTCAGGTACGTATTAAAACTCACTCCAGGCATAATTATCTGATCACATTCACGTGCCCCTGTACCACCTGAATTGAGAATTTAATATTATGTAATGTAACCATTAAATGTAAGCAGAATGTCTGAATACTACATTTCAAATTCTTCTAAACTTCAACTAAGTATATCAGAATTCGAGAGTTCATGTAATTAAATATTATATCACTCAAAAGTGATATAAAATAGCCTACTGTAGACTTTGAAAAGTCGACACAATTCAGTAATATGCTGAAATGTCCACTCAATTCCCTCAACTCGTATTGATCATTAAGCCCCTTTAACTGAATTAAGTTCACGTGTGGTGATTTACCTATCACCTCTTTAAGGTCAAGGTTAATGGCGTCAACAACACGGTGCACCCAGTGGTTTGTAGATCGTTTTCGTCTTCTTGGCCGGTCCGTTTTGTTGGACGAAGAAGGCGAGGTCCTTGTGTCCTTGTCCAGAACTGGCGCTGCCTCCTTCTCCGCCTTATTTGAAGTATTTTGCTTCTCTTCCCGATCGCTCTCCGCAATGAATCGCTCGTGTTGCTCCATTCCTTCCACCGTAATACTTGTCCGCCAGAGACAATCCCAGTAGTCGCGTAGCTCCAGCCCCGCTCTGGCCGGACAACGTACATTCCTCAGATTATACCCCAAATTTCGTAGTTGTTTCGTGTCAAGTTGAGTGTCAACTTGATCACGTTCTTCTGCTCCATAATCACCTCTGAAATACTCGAGAACACCTGTGTCATTGGCCCAAAGAAAGGTTCCGAAACTGACTACGAGGAGCAACAGTGAATACAGCAAATGTTTATTGGTACGCCTCCAGAAGATCTCCAATTGGAGCATTTTGACTCTTAATGACAAGACAGTGCTGATTCTAAGACTGACTTTTGGAATTTATGGGAACATCAGCGATGCGAATCGAACTATGCATGAATATTAAATCGAAGGACAAAATCTCATTGCATTCCTAATAAAATTTTGATAAATATAAACTTCCTTGGCGATCCAATAATCATGTGCATGTCTGTATATGATGTAATAAGTCCTGAACCGAGTCAGAGATTTTCGTCTTGAATACATAGCTCATTCTTTATTGATATAAAGTATGCATAATAACTTTTGAACATTTGAAAACAATTGAATGTGATTACTTTGATTTTACTTTTTTCGTGTCATCAACTAACACGCCGTTTTTATCCTTTCGTCTGACCCTTCCGTTAAAGTAGCAAGTTTCCTCTGACCCGTCCTGGTACATAATTTTGACTGTGCCATTAGTATAAATTCTTTTTACGTAGCTCGCAGTTCTCACTTCCTTTTGTCCACTTGGCCAAGTGATTGTACACTCTCCATCCGCCGTCTTTTTCACTACAGAGCCGTCACCAAAAACGACTTCCTCTGAGCCCGTACTCCCGTCCACCATTTTTACTATCCCGTCCGAATACGTGTAGATTTTACTTCCGTCAGCTCGTTTCGTTTCAATTTCTCCACTGCAAAACAATAAAAAAACATGATAAATGAAACGTAAAAAGATTCCCAAATTATATTCATTTCATCTTGGTGCTACAACGTTAATTTTATCGGCCACCAGTGCTTACCTGTCATATTCAATGATTTCATCCCCATTCGGATAAGTCGTTTGGGAGAAACCCAACTCGTGATAATAATATCGTACTGAGCAATCTTCAAATTCATCCATTACGTCCTTATTAATCAGGATGTGTCTAAAATAATTTAAATATAGCAAAATTATCATCACTACCCTATTTACTGATATTGGTATTTAGTGCGAGCCGTTTTTCATTGATAATTTTCTCTAAATAAAACGTGAACTTACCTAGTAAGCTTGTTATCCTTTGTGACCCTCGTAATGGTTCCACACGGATGTTTGATTTCCACGTAATCCGACGGCATCGTTTTGTCTGCCTCGTCATCACTCAAATGGATCTCTTTTGCACCCTCGCCATCCTTGTCGCTCCTGCTGGAAACGGTGACAGCAGCCGTGCTATCCTCTCCAGAATTAGTGTGACTAGATGAGGAGCAATCTAATGAAGTCTTTGAATTCTCATTTTCCTTCGTGTCCTCCTGTTGTCCGTCATGGTGGTCATTATTACAGTCATCGGCAAACTGAACTCGCCTCGCCGGTTGCTGCTGTTGTTGATGTTGACTGCTCTGTTTCTTGTTATTCGTAAGACATCTCATGGGTGGCCGCTTCAACGCAGCCAATCTTGCTGGTATTGACCTCGGTTGGCTCTTTTTCAACTCCTCATTCTCCTTTTCCAGAGTTTTGACCCGTTCCTCCAACCGTTTCTGCTGGTCCGTCCACCTTGAAATCCGTTTGTTCATCTGGAGCTTGGTCTCTTTTAGCTGATCGCCAAGTTGCTTTATCTTTTCCTCATACTCCTCCCTGGAAAACTTTATTTTGTGATAGTCAGCAATCAAACTTTGCAAACTCTTCCTCTGAGTTTCCACCCGCTTCTTCTCCGCTTTCATTCGGTTCTCTTCCGCGCTTTTCACCTTGTCAAATGATTCCTTCTCCTTTTGTAGCTGAACCTGCTTCTCTTCCAGGGATCGTTTTAGTTCCAAAAGTTTAAAATATTGAGTCCAATTTTCGATTCCATCAGGTGCGGTGACAGAGTCGTCTCGAGCTCCTGTAGCTTCCTCTTCTTCTTCCACCTCCACATGACCTCCATCTCCTTCCTCATCCCTCTCTTCATTTTCCTCCTCCTCCTCCTGCTCGCGACTTTGAAGCAACAACGCCAACAGAGCTTCCCTCCCTTTGCCGCTCAGCTTGTTGATGTTACCCTCCCCATCACCGCCACCCTCCTCCTGTGTATTTAACCCTTCATCGTTATCATCCTCAGAGTCAGATAAAACGCTAATGTGGCTCGCTGATTCGTCACTTGACTCATCAGAAGAGGACCCTTCCTCCCCCTCCTCCTCCAAAATGTCTTCAATCTGGATAGACTGCTGAGTATTGTTCAAGTCAAGATCCCGTTCCAGGAAATTTTGTACAAAGGACGCTTTCGAACAGAAACTGTCATTGTTCGTGTAACTTTCCAGAGCCTCAAATATTTTCAGCTCAAGACTGCTTCTAGCCATTTTTGCCACTTGACTAACTACTTTAACTAACCATTGTCTCACTCCCTCACAACTCCATTCCCGTTGGCTGCCAAATAAACCGATAATCCGAGGAGATGAGAAGGTAACAAAATAATTATTCACACTTAAAATTACACACTTTACTTTACACAAGTGAAATGAACATTCACAGCAACCAGTCGTGGATCCACATACACAAGTGCACAACGAACAACAAGTATTTATTTGCCCCGTGAAGTCGTTTGCCTCCTCAATTCCTCAATGGATTCAATGACAAATCTACCGGACAAGCTATCTCGGACTTTGTTCAGCAAAGCACGAAGACGCATAAACACGCGAACCTGTTTTATGTCTTCCCTACACGATTAGATCACCAATCCACAGGTGTCAAAACAATTAAAATTATGAAGTATTAGGAAGAATAAAAATTGTGTCAAACATGGGTAGTAATGATAGTATGTGTCTAAAAAAGTTATATTTATTTTATAAGTGTACATGGTTTAGTTGTATCGTTGATGGAATATATGAAGTGAAACGGAAAATGAATTATCGGGACAGAGATGCTGAAAGACATGGAAATTATTATTGTTTATTGTTCAAAATAATTTATATTCAAACATTTGTTTGTCCATTATATTATTAGCTTGAATAATTAAAATTGAAATGCATTGTCACAGATTATATTCTTTTGTTGATTTTTTCAGTCTTTTTTATACGGTTTTGCATAATGGATCGTAGAAGTGAGCGGTACGAAATTGTCAGAAAGTCAATATAATAATTAACATTATTAGTAGAAGTTCACTGTGTCGGTGCAAAATCGACAGTACTAAAAGTCAAGGGCAATCGAAAAGTATAAAAAGGAATACAACAGTGTAAGTAACAAAAGTGATTTGGTTTTTGGTTTACAAAATATACATAAAGTACCTACACCATGATCATGAGCATGACGTCTGTCTGGTTTGTACCATAAATACGCGTACTTACATTTGCATTGTCTTTTTTGGCTTAAAATTATAGAAACAATGTTCCAGGAACATACATTAAAATGGTTGTAGGGATGTAACCTTCGCTTAATTTTAGGAAGGAGGAGCAGGGGGCAGCGTTCCATGTCCATTGCAGTCAAATCTGGAAGAAGGTGCAGATGATGAGGCAAGGTTGTTGCCAGTAGCGGCGGTGGTTGTGGAAGTTGCTATTGACGAGACCCCAGCAATAGTTCGGTTTGCAGGCTGTTTGGATCGAGGTCGCTTGGGTGCGGGTGGAAGAATTATCTCATTTTCGTCCACAAACTGATCACAAATCCTAAAACGAGATTTGAAAAAGGAAAAATGTTACTATTTTGTAGCTTAATCTGGAAGATGACTATATGGGTTTAATTAGATATTTTTTAAAAGGTTTTGTACCGTCTAAAGTCCTTGAGTGCTGGAATCATGGCACTCTGCTCCAAGTTTTCAATTTTCAAAAAGATGTGATTGCTTTGATGACGCGATTGCTTTCCATCATAGCACAACGAGCAAAGCTCATACCTTGGGCACTGAACACACTTGTAGCGAATTCCTCGCATCGGCATTTTGCACCCATCGCATTTAATTCTGGGATATTTAACTGAAAAGAAAGGAAGCAAATTAAAATGACTTTCTTTAATCGCTTTGAATCATTTTCTTACCGGTTTTCACAGAAGTGTTATTGATTATAGTGATGGACTGTCCCGCAGGTCGTGGACTCTCCAATTCCTCAGCAGTCTTGGCAATCCTGATTTTTAGCAGCAAGTCTTGTTTAATGGAACGAGGTCGCCTTCTTGGAGCAGGTGGGACAACAGGAGCCACTGGGGCAACATTGGCTCTTTCATCCTGTCCTCCTCCTTCAACTCCAGGATGATTACCATAGCCCCCATGTTGAACTAAAATGGGACGCAGAATACCTGGTACTCCACGTGCTGTTGGGTGTCCAACTTCGATCTGCAGAGTCACGAGATCTCTGGGCCTAACATTTTCTGCTCCTTCGGGTATAGCATCGGGGTTTCTTGGAATATTTGGTGGGGGTTCTGGTACAGCATCATCGGAGAGACGATATTGCGAGAGTGGAATTGTGAAGACGCCATTCTTGGAGCCGCTCTTGTACTCGGAGTATAGCATGGACGCTCCTTGCCATGAGAATTTAACGGGCATCTGCGTAAAATACACAAACATTATATAAGACTGATAATAGGCAAACTTCATAAATCCATTGTTTCCTAACGCTAACCATTTTTATTTGTTAACATACCCATGCGGCGCTCCCATGTCCATGTGTCGCTTCGCCAATGCAGAATTGTACATGGTACCGATTCGTGGGCTCATTTTCATCCTCCACAGGGGTGATTGGCTTCGGAGGGGCGTAAATGCAAACAAAATTGACGGTGCAGCTATTTAATACATCTAATTCGCACAGGATGAGGAAAGGTCCTGCTTCTGGGAATGGGGTGAGTATAATCGACTCCCACCTGACTGAACTCGCATCCTTCAGTGTTTTCGTGGACATGAACTCCGAATAGGTCACGTCCACATTCGAATGTCTACCTTGGAGAACGTTCAGCTTGTGGGCGTTTTTTAAGTGCTCCGTCCAATTCTCGTAGCAAATCGATGCTTGACAACTGTCAAATCCCAGGGAAGGACACAAGATGAACTTTCTGCAAAATAAATTAAATGTCCACGAATTCCAAATTAATTAGTGTGTCATTTGATACTAAAGTACTTTTTGTATGGAATGTCCTTTTACCCAAATGCGCAGTTCAGCATGTGCTCTCTCACATCCCCACTCTTCACCATTTGCGTACATCCATTCCTCCGGTAGGGACAGGTCACTTTGATATGATCCATTAATGCCTCCAAAGCCCTATTCCTGATTCGTCCTCCCAAAATGCAACAGCGACACAGGGGACAGCTATTCAGTTGTCGAATGCACACGTCACAAATTGTATGGCCATTCTTGCACTGGTAAATGGGCTTCGCCCTGATCACGTCCAGGCACACGGGGCATTGGAGGTGATCCCTTGAAATTACGCTGAGAATAGAAGTTTCTTCGGCATTACTCCCATGAACCTCCAGCATTGCGTCAGCGCTCTCTTCCATAGTACAAGCCTGTCTTGATGATAATGATGGTTGAGCTGATGGCAGTTGTGACAAAGATTCTGAAGCTAAAGCTGCTTGAAGGTTGGCTATTGACGGTGATCGATATAAGGCCCCAGCATTATTGGATCCAACGCCCGGCGATCGCTCTCGTTCTGTGGAATTCAATCGGGTAACATTTCTTGGCAATGGCAACATTATTGCTGGGCGGTTGGGCAACATGTTGATCTGAATATTATTTTATTTCAAAGAATGGAGGAAGCTGAGAGAGTTCAAAATTAATAAATTGACAAGAACAAAAATGACAGCTAAAGATACTAGCGGGACCAGAATGGTGAATGGAAGTGAACGAAGGTAAAGGATAAAGAATGTAGACACTGCTCTGTCATTTGACCGGTGACTGCTTTCGTGAAGCCTCAAACCGTCAATGACAAGCAACAAAATCCAGCGGTTTAAAAATGCCTGAAATGTATTCCAAACGATTACATCCTACCTAAAATATGTAGCATTTCTTCACTATTGCTATTAGCTAGACTCCAAAAATACTCTTATCGTCGGCATATTAGCTATGAAGGTACTCTAAAAGCGTATAATTCGTTGTGGGCATTCTGTCATTCATACACACAGCGACTTAGCGTGCCTTTTCAGCCTTACCTAAATATATGAGTTTGTCAAAGACACGTTAATATGCTAATTACTCTGGAGCAAAATGTAAAACTAGAGCATAGTGTATGGTAAGATTGGATTTGAATAAAAAAATGACTAGAAAAGTGACTTTGTTTCAGGGAAAAGTGTCCACTTTTGCATTTCGGTAAGTTGGGTCTCGGCTCAAAGACTGCAGCGCTGCCAGGCAAGTATCGGACGGTGTAGGCTAATCTTTTATAAAAAACTAGGTTCTGTAAGAAAACATAAAGAGGTAGCACTTTAGCAACACTTTTGTTTAAAAGCTAGAAAAACGAAAAAGTTTCAAAACGTCTTTACCGTTAAACGGTGACCTTTGACCCCAAAATGACCTCAGGACTATGTGCTACATTCATAGACGAATCGAATGATATGTCACTTGCTATTTGACCTCGTAACGGTTTTTAACCGTTGCCGTTGCCATATGGGGTCAGCAAGAATGAAGGAGTCCGAAATTCTTGGCCGTTTAAGCATGACAGCATAAAACGAAAAATATTTAAAATCGCCGTTACCGTTAAACGATAACCTTTGACCTCATAATGACCTAAGATTTATGTCCTATATTCATAGACGAGTCGAATGATATGTCACTTGCTATTTGACCTCGTAACGGTTTCTAACCGTTACCGTTGGCATATGGGGTTGGCAAGCATGAAGGAGTCCGAAATTCTTGGCCGTTTAAGCAGGAGAGCATAAAACGAAAAAAAAATATTTGAAATCGCCGTTACCGTTAAACGATAACCTTTGACCTCAAAATGACCTCAGGTCTATGCGTTATGTTCATAGACGAGTCGAATGATATGCCACTTGCCATATCTTCCCATTGAAAAAAATGACCTCGTAACGGTTTCTAACGGTTGCCGTTGACCTATAGGGTTGAAAATCAATGGGGCCCGTCGCTATGGGCTTAGGAACCCATTGCAAAAAACAGAATTCAAAAATTCGTCTCCGTTCGAAAGATATCGCGTGGACGGACGGACGGCCGGACGGACGGACGGACGGAACAGACACACAGAACGAAATTATAAGTTAGCACTAAAGTGCTACCTAATAAAGGATTTCTGTTTGTAGGTGAGACAATATTATAATCTATTAATACCTATACACAAACTAACATTTTATCGGAGGCTTCATCTTTCCTTGGGTTCAATCAATAATCTGCCTGCATCCCACTAACCTTTGAATTCAATAATAAGCTTTTTATCTTTGGCTATTCCACCGCGTGTTGGTGCAAATCTCCTCTTTTTCTTTGTTCATGTGTCAAAGTGATTTTCATAGAGCAGCCGTAGTGCTCTAAATTCAGTAAAAATGTAAAACAATGAAAATGAATAATGAAGGTCCTGGGCTCAATCCACTTGCACTTAAAGGAATTTACTGAAATTTAAACTTTTGTAATGCATAGTAGGACTCACCACTTTTTGTGCACCATTCTTTAGGAAAGCGATAACATTATTCTGCCTGTGTAAATATATTTCCAAGTATTTACTTCTTGCTTTTACCGTCAAAAGTACATGATAATTATGCAACTGCAGTCAATATTTTTGTTTTCTCTACATTCTTCATTCGTTTGGATAACCTTATGTTTGATTCGAATGATAACTTTTCCAACAATTAAAGCAAAATGTTAGGTATTAACATGGTTGTTATCTTTGAGGTTAGTTCGAGTTTCACATTTGTTGTATAGAAAAAATGTAAACTAATAAAATACATGAATCAGTCCTCGCATGCACTAAAAATCATAATACCATTATAATCGGTGCAAATAATGGACCTTAGACTGCGTTGCGTTGTAGCTCAGAAGATGGGGAAAACCACGGTATTATATTTAGTTTATGATCATTTTGAAGTCATGATTCATGAAACTCACTGACTCATATGACTATGACTCACCTTGAATTTTATAATCCCATTGAGACCCACAAACACCGACATCAACAGAGATATCATTGGTCAAATTACCTTGTGGCCTTGCAACATTTTACGCATTTCCTCTTATCGTTATCTATCATATTATCCAGCAGATCTAGATCTAGTAGATATATATATGCAATCTCACAGTTCCCCCATACAACCAGAACTGATCGACGCTTATCTTTCCCTCCATTAATGACAATATCTATGTATGAACTATGCACGACCAAGTGCTTATCTACTATACTAGATTGTTCCATAATCCCATTGAATCCCAAATTCAAATAATGCATCTTTTAAAATCAGTTTAATGGAAAAGAACAAGCAATGTAATTGTAATGAAGGGGGGCAATGAGGTAATGCAATAATACATCACGAGCAGACACGACCCAAATGCATGACGCTGTAATGTTGTTCGGAAATTTGAAGACCGTTCCCCGTAATTATTCGGAACATTCGGAACGGATGTGAGTAATAGCCACTGGGAATGGAAATGCACATCTACCGACAAACCAAGTATAGTCTTGTCTTGACGGAATGAAAACAAAAACAAAACATTAAAACACTATTCACTATTTGGCTTATCGTCAATCTTTTCACCGTCGAACAAGTGTATTGGACGTGGAAGCCGAGTTTGTGTTGGTGACACACATTTCTCGTTCTCGCAGCAGCCACACAGCCAGTGTGAAATGCGACCCAGTTTCGGTCATCAGCTGTTCTGCGGTCGTTTCGCTGATAATAGTGCATTTAAGTTATATTAATAATTACATATAAAGTAGCGTTGCTCATTTAAAGAGGTTGTTGTTAGTTTAAGTAGTAGTTGTCAATGTCAAGTTGTCAGTGATATCTCTGATGTCGGACTGATTATTTGAGCGCAGCATTATTATTATTAAAAAGCCAGCCACTTCCGGTTCGAAAAACAGATAAAAGACTGAATGTTTTTACTGTTTTGCACGCTAGTTCGTTTAGTGCGCTGCATTCAGGAGATTAGTGACTTGCTGGTGCCTTTCATTCATCATTTTTGGCTGCTTGTCTTGATTGAAAAGGTTATCGATGAGGATTACAAGCAGCAAGTTAAGGATTTGCACGAGTTCCATCAGTCGTAGGGACGGTGGTGATTGCAAATAATGGTTTTCACCTGCAAATGGGGGAGCAGGAGCACCAGCATAAAAACCAGCACTGTAAGTTATGCATAAATATGTTTTTAAACTGTAGTTTAAGCAGTGCAAGTCGTAATGGATAGCCCATTATCATTATTAATTTCAGGAGAAACGTCAAGTTTACTAAAGGCGAGGGGAAATTATGTGGGAGTTTGTGACGCAACTCCTGTGGCTGCCTTTTGACATAATGCAACGAATATCCCAGCGCTTTGTCCACCTTGGCCGCACCGTGTACGGCGTTCTATTAGGACCTGCTAGTAAACCTGCAGTTAAACCGCCTCCTCCAGGAACATCACCGTTGTCGACATCACCTTCACCACTGCCTCGTCAAACTCGTGTCTCCTCATTATCATCGTCTTCCTCAGTGTTCCCAGAGTCACTGCCAACAACTCCGAGCCATTTACCCCCATCACCGTCATCTTCATCCTCCACGTCCATCTCAATCACTTATCCCTCCACATCAGTAGTTATTGACATGGAGCCATCAATAGTGGAAACTGATAAGGATAACAACGCAGCTAATCAGCTAACAGCGGTAGTGTTATCCGCAGTGTCAACGTCCACCACCACAGCAGCTAAATGCTCCTTTTCATCATTATCTGAAGTAGCAACAACCTCAGTAGTGCTAAATTCAGACCAGGACAATTGTGACCTTGAATTAACATCTGCAACAACAAAAACATTAGCAAGTGACGCAGCGACTGCCGATGTGAGTTTGGCTCTGGCACAATCACTCTTGCCATTGGCCAACGCTGACAAAGCGAATGGTGTGGTTGTGGCCAAGAGTGCAGCACGTGGCGGTGGTGATTATGATAATAAAAAGGGGATTAGTGCCATGAGCACTGCTGACGTTGACGCTGCTGCTACGAAACGTTTCCGTGAGAAAGAAAAACGTAGACAAGTGGCCCAGCCAAAGTTTATTGACGCTAGTGATAACAGTGCAAGTATTTCAACAAGTGATACTCACAGCCACCAAGACGATCCACAACAGTCGCAAGCGAAAAAGCCGAAATTGTCAGTAGAGCCATCGACATCGTCAAGTGCAGAAGCAACAGAGAAGGCGAAAAGGAAAAAGAAACGATCTAAAAAGAATAAGAAAGTTGACGTTCCAGCCGGAAAGCCTGGAGAAGGGGACAAGATGGGAATACTAGCAAGACCGCCACCTCCCAACTTTTTCATTGCCGTCCAGATTTCAAATAAGGACGTAAGTAGTTATACGTTATTCAATAATTACTCTTTCTTCTGTTGATTTGGTGGTAAATTATTGAATATAATATTTTTAATGTGTCTTCTTCAGATAATCTCAAATGTTGCTCAACTGCAAAAGTCCTTGTCGGAAGTGGACTTGAATCCATCTTGGCACGGGCTGACAAACACGGAAATTTTTAAGGATGCAATGGTCCCCGTGGCCAAGCTTCATTTTACCCTGCACGTAATGCATCTCAAGGGAGAGGACGACTTGCAAAAGTAATAGAATTTTTGCAATCAACGGTTATGTGATTAATTGATAACCATAATTTAATCATTTATATTCTTTCTTTATGGTTATCTACAGAGCACAAAGCGTCTTGGCAGAATGCTGTAGTGAAGTGCACCAGGAATTCGTGGATAATCCTATGGATCTTACGATAGAGGGACTGGGGCATTTTAAGAATAATGTGAGTTAAAGTTGACTGCAGCAAGGGTTAAAATGCCATTTTTAAATGATATTTCATGATATTTTTTGTTTTGTCAACAGGTAATTTTTGCTCAGATTAAGGAAAAGTCTAACATTGAACGCCTAACGAGACTATCTGAATTATTCCGGACCAAGTTTAATGAACTGAATATTCCGGTGGACCCGAGACCTTTCAATCCGCATATGACAATAGCAAAAATTTCAAGATCTAATAAACTATACAAAAGGGTAAAGCCAAAGCCACATTTCAGTTATTTTTCACACAAAAAAATGTATTTGGGGCACACGTTAAACTTTGTTTTGCTTTTCGTAGAAAATCCGTTCATTTCCCCCAGACTTGATGTGGTCAGGCTGTGGACCGACCAGTTTCGGAGTTCAGCGTGTCACCGGTGTCCAGTTACTTCAGATGGCAGGGGAAGACAAAGCTACAGGATACTATCAATGTCTTGGACAATACTACTTTGAGGATCCTCTGCTTATCACACCGCTACAATCAACAAACTCGCAGGAGAAACTGAAGGGCGACGATAGCATTTAAATTGATATAAACAATAGAAAAAGTTGGCAGCTAGAGCTTATTTTCATCTGAACAAGAACTAATTTATTTATCCAAGTAGACTTTAACAAAAACTACATGAAATATTATTTTTTAAGATACCCATGTAGATTTCCTAGATCAGTAGCAATATTACCATATCATAAATATATACATCATACATGTTACAGATACGACAGTCGTATATAAATCTGTTATCCATTAGTCCATTCAATAATCCGGTTCATCGTACACTTTTAAACAAATAAAGTTTTTCTAAACCAAAAAATACAAGTCCAGTTTTTTAATGCTTTGTTCTCCGATAAGTTTTACCACCTATTTTAGTCTTCACTTTGAGATTCTATAATTTCTCAGAAAATCATTTTTCTCATTCGGTATCTAAATACACCTTTGACTCCCATTTCATAAACCTCCTTTCGCATTTACAAAGAATAATAATAATTTACATTTTCATCATTTTACAACCCTACTCTCCAACATCCCCTTCGATATCCTCATCATCCACAGCTTCATCGTCGTCATCGTCCTGAACGACGGGTACGTCTGGGTCCAGAGCTATGTCTTGATAATGACTGGCAGCCGGGATTTTGTTCGCCTCCACCTTCCAGCTGTCTCCTGCTGTTTGCTTTAATATAGCTGCGGAGGGTACAAAAGCAGACGGCGGTCGATGGTTTTGGAGGAGATCGGCACTTGTGAGAGATCGTGTTTGTCTGGCCGCAGTTGACGGCGGCTGCTGCACAACCTTTTTATTTGCACGATGAACGACATGATTGTTGCTAGAGGAGGAAGCAGGAAAGTCCCGAGCGATTCCTGTCAACATAAAAAGCTCATTATTATTTTTTCGGGGAAGCTTGCTACTGATGCTCCCTTTTGTTTCTCCAGAATGGTGGTGATGCTGCTGGTGTTGGTGGAGGTGTTTAATACTGCTACGTGGACTGCTACTGCTGCCCCGATGATTATGAAATGCTAAGGGGGAGGAGGTTGGGGAAGGAGGGATCATGGATTCTAGTTGAACGTTAGGTTCCAGAACAGACCAACTGGGCTGACCAACATCCACGAGGAAATGAGTGAAGAGCGCTTGAGATGAGGTGGATACTAGGCGGAAATGGCAAGTTGTGAGTCCATCCTGGGGATACCTGAGACGGGCTGTGCGGATCAAAGGATTGATAAATTGATTGGGAACGCGACGTCCATGTTGGAGCATGTGGTACTTGGCGAGGTCTGGTCGAGGTCGGTTCAGAGGAAGCTGATTGGCTATTAATCTACAAGAATGGAGCGTTCCCAGGGATTATTTTTTATCGTGTTCCATGGAACTAGGCTGGTGTCATGAACAACAAATATTTAACAAGTGCATAGTTTTGTTTATTTTGGGCAAAAAAATACCTCTTGTACATGTCATCGTCTTCGGCGCCCCAGCCCCAGTATAGATTTGAGTAGCCATTTACCTGGATAAAATGGTCAACAGAAATGGCAAACACTCCGCCAACAAGCTTAGAGTATGGCAGTCTGTGAACAGAAAAGAAGCAATATCATATATTATAGATTGACGCCGTATGTTGGTAATGGTTCCATTGAAAATGATTTATGATTTAAAACGTTAAAATTAAAAACTACACTTTAGCATTTTCGAGATTATTGCTGAATTGCGGAAAGTCGTTTGGTAGCATGTCATCGACAGATTTTGAAGAAATGACATCGGGGTCGGAAGATTTTGAAAGAATGGCTTCAACATCGAAAGCTGTGGAAAGAGTGGCATCGAATTCAAAGGTCGTTAACAGACGCCCTCCTAGGCCTCTTCCTAACAAAAAAGATTCTCCAGTGTCGTTCGAAACAGCTCGAGAAGATTCGCCACCACCACGTTCGCGATCTAGAACTAACCACGCCGGTGCAGGTCTGCCTCCTCCACCCGAACAGCAGCAGCAACAACAACAACGTGATGACGTGGTGATCCCTGAGGTCACTGGATTCCTCAGCAATCATCCAGCTTTGATCCTCATCCTTATCTTTTTGTGCTACGTCCTCGTCCTCTTCCTTGTATATCTCAGCTTTCCCAAAATGAAACCCGAGGAACGGAAGCACGTCAAACTCCCTTGGAGTATGCAAGAGGCAAAAGCGCTGGCCAATGTTTTAGACCGCTACACGGACAAACACTACTGGACAGTCTTATTTGCCTTTGCTCTCGTCTACCTCTTTCTCCAAACGTTTGCCATTCCCGGCTCCATTTTTCTTTCCATCATGTCCGGTTTCCTGTTTCCCTTCTGGACAGCACTCTTTCTCGTATGCTTTTGCTCGGCAACTGGAGCCTCCGGCTGTTACATGCTAAGCTGGCTAGTAGCTCGACCTCTTGTTCAGGACCGCTTTTCCGAAGTAATTCGAGTCTGGACAGAGAAAGTGAACGAGGAAAGGGATAACCTGCTCAACTTTATCATTTTCCTCCGGATCACTCCCATCCTGCCCAATTGGCTCATCAACATTGTCGCGCCGCAGATTGGCGTCCCTCTTATGACATTCTGGATCGGCAGCTTTATTGGAGTCGCACCGCCCTCTGCGTTGGCTGTTCAAGGTGGCGTCACTCTAAACATGCTGACTTCACCGACAGACCACATCTCGTGGACCTCAATCATCGTTCTCACACTCATCGCTCTGGGCTCTCTAATTCCCGTTTTAATACGAAGGCTGTCGCAGTAGTGAAGAGTGTGTAATTTAATTTTATATGTAAACTATCTTTTAATTAATTTACCTTGTCTACTTTCCACTTATTTAGAAGATAATAAAAGTTATATATAGAAGCAAAACTTTTTAAATCAAATTTTCTCTCTTGGCGTTTTAAATTTTTAACTTTATTTTAAACATTCTCCTCTCACCTATACGCATATGCATCGATGGACACGGAGAGATGGCTGGGACTTTTGGCACATCCATAAATGTTGGTATCCGTTTCCGGAAGTAGGTCCACGTCATGAAATATCACACAGTCAAAGGCAGTGCTGGAGTTGAGGGCAAGTAGAAAGGCGGCGTTCATCAGCAGTCCTTTGTTAAACGTATAGTTGCCAAACTGAAAAGCGCACAACAACAACACACCAACATTGTTTCATTTCGACCCATAATGTTATCACTTTTAATGGAAAGTGTCAGTTGTTATCTTTAAAGTATTTGTCTTTTTCAATGTGCTCGACTTGCCTGTTCCGCGACAAAGATTTGGTACGACATTTTCTGCCTCCTGAGCATTTCGTGGAGAACGCTGAGCAATAGTTTGAGATGATTCCATCGATAACGGTAAGGAATGATAAGAGCCACATGGAACCGAGCTGAGCAGTCTTGAGGAGCCCACTTGCCTCCTGGATTCACTTGAGGATTGTGTCGCGCCAGCGAATCGAGGGACACATCACTCTTTACGTTTATGGAAATGTTCCCATCTTGACAGCGGCATCCGCAAAGATAAAAAAATGTACAACAATAATAATGACTTTTGAAATAAAAAAGAATGACGGGCGGGCATATAAAATCTGGTTACTTTCTCTTTTTATTATTCTTTTGAAACTCACGTATATCAGTGGGCACTTCAGCACACCTGACCTTTGTCCAAATACTATGATTAATGTTGTGTCGGGTTGGAATCCTATACGGATACGCCTGTCCCGTTGGTTTCCATTCAAAAACGGCTCCAGTTCTGGTGCTGGATGTGCCGCCGCCACCACCGCTGACGCCGTTGGAAGCGTTGTACATGGCGATCAGGGGAAGGAGAGCAGAGTCAAACTTTTTCGAGAATGCGAGCAGATCCCCTTGGGACTTTGTGTCGTTATGCGAGGGCCCATACACCTCCTCGAAAGCCAGTGTTCTGCTTTTGTATGCAACTATCGTGCGGTGTATCACGATCAACTAGGGATTTCACCAGAGGAGAAAAAGAGGATACAGAACAGAGAATGTTAAAGGGAAAGAGATGGAAAAACTTTCTCTTCCACTGGAGAGATATAATGAAGTGAAAAGCTTTTCCATGTCATCCATAATGCATGCCCCCAATCTACTAAAAAACTACCAACCATAACTGCGTAACCGCTCCTACTACTACTACTTTTACTACTTGCTCACCTGTATCACGGTAAATCCAAATATGAAGGCAACCACAATGGGGAGAACACACGAAGGACAGATTTGCTGATGATGATGGTGGTGATGGGAAGATAGGGAGGAGGATGAGCAGGAAGAGTCTCGCCTTCCCCCATGATGATGATAAGAGTCTCCACCACCAAGATAACCTGCCGCTGCTGCCGAGGAAGGCTTCTTTTTCGTGGGACAGTAGTAGGAAGATTTTATCTCCAGATTACGAACTCGTCTTGCGAAGCGGAATGGCATCTTGCTCATTCTCCGTTTCACTAATATTTTTTATTATTATTCTCTATTCTTCTCCCTCAAACTTTCACTTGGTCTCTTCTTCATCTTTTTGATGCTCCTCTCTCGCTCTATGGTTTATTGAAAAGTTTCCAAATTACTTTCATTTTTCATAGATTCCCCTCCCACGAAAAACAAAACTGTCCAAACCAGGGTATACATATAAAGACGACTACTACTGTGACTATTTTTTTTACCCGTCAAACTACTCCACTTCCTTTTTGTGGAATTGACAGGACAAGAGCCAGTTATAAATTTCCTGTTGACCTCGGTCCACTTTATATAAAAAAGAAAAGTACAAGTTCACTTTCTCCTCCTTTCAAATGATTCACAGTCACACACAAGTTCAGTTTCAATGTTGCCGACGACAATTGAACTGTTCAATGTGGTAGCTATACTCACGCTATTTTTCTACAAGATGCGATTGCTGCTGCGATATGGTCCACTGCTTTTTCTTTTTTTCTGGAGTGTATGAGCGTCGGGGGTAGCTATAGCTGGTTGGGTTTTCTTGACGCTGCTGTCCCAGTCAAGTGAATTATTAAGACAAACTGGGTGATATCATCGTTTCTATAATCTACACCAGCCAGCCGGGAGAAAAATCATTGATCCGTGATGATAATCATATAAAAAGCAAGTAGCATGATAGCAGTATGTAGCCGAGTAGAAATGTAACCAGACACGCAAGAAGACACACAATTAAGAGATTACTTTTCGGTGATAAAGACACTCTTTCAAGAAAGTTTCCAATTATCGACGACACCGGAATCGGAGAAAATGAAAAATGGTCACGAGAAAAAGGAAGGAGAAAGCGTGGTCATCACCAAGATAGAAAAAAATAACACACGACTATACCTATACACGCAAGTATCTCTAAACTTATCTTATCGATTTGATATCATTATTTAATATTATTATTATTATTATCGGGAAAAGAGAGTATGTTGTAGCAGCATTGCGCTACATTGTTCACCTGAGAAGGTGATTACGACCACTACACGTGTTTTTTTCCATTATTATAATAACAAGTTGATAACAAGCTGCTGAACACGACCGTTAGTATATTCGCTGCTCCTGCTAAAAGTTTCTCCATTCCATTTTTTTCAACTTTTTTTTTCAGATTTTTTATCCACGGGATAACGCAAGTACCCCTCACGAGCTACGATACTCACTCAGCGCGGATGGCGACGAAGAGGAATTTCAGATTGAGTCTGGAAAAGAATAAAAAATATTTTATAGAAGGAACGACCAAAAAAAAGTTTGTTAAGGATTTTATTTTTTTATGGTGAAGTAAAGTGTACGTAGTATTTCATTTCTTGGAAACTTTTGTCTGGTACAAAAAAACTTGTGTAATCATATGTATGTAGTTGTACGGGTAGACAAGATAATCGATATCAAATGAATTGGTTTTGGTGGCACAACGGCGGGCACAATGATAAAATGGCAATACTAAAAAGTACGACCTGCTGGATATATAATTCTTGTGTATACCTAATAAGTGAAGTAAAGGATTAAATGGAAAGATTTATTTTCGAGGAGGATCCTCTAAAAACTTGGTGCAGAAGCGGGCTTCAAGATAGAAGGATGCTTTTTTCAACTTGCAATTCCCATTATTAGAGATTACAAAACAAGGAGGATATGGAGAACAAGACGAAGAAAGTGGAGAGAGGAAGAGGAAAAAGTTTCGCAAGAATTAGAAGTGGTCATGTGTGCATGTTTTATTGTGTTCCGCATCTACCACTCTCGAGTACAAGAACAACCTGGTGTACATTTCCAGGTAACATGCTCCCATTTCCACACCAATTCATTCACATGTGCATTTTTTACTCCCTTCTTTTCATCTCTTATTATTAAGTACTCCTTTATACTCTTCTTCTTCTGCTAAACATTAGCCTGGAAGCAGGTTTATTTATTTTGTACTCTTGGTTTTCCTTTCCTCTCCATTTCCTCTTCATTAGACATCAGGATCTCTCTGTTTGCTTTATTTTCTACATGTTTCTTGTAAAAAGAGAAAGAGAAGTAAAAAGAAAGTTTATCTTTTCGTCTTTTTTTTGGTCGGGTTGCTGCAAAATCAGATGGGGTTTTATTGCCTGTCCTACTACCTACCTACCTACATAGGTAGGCATGTTCTTTTGCTCTGCTGATGCCTGCTAAATAATAAAGTAATTTGTGAGTAGTGCATATGTACTTTTTTTAATCTTTTACCATCGTCGTGTTTATTTCTTCTTTTTTTCCTTTCAGGTTGAATGATTTCATTAAAAATCTATTATTTTTTATGTTTACCTGAGGATATATACATAAAAGATCTGCTTGTTCTTTCATCCTATTAATTTCATAAGAAAGTTAATTAACTTATTTTTGCCAATCTTGCGAAACTGTTCCAATTATTTATCCAGTGAGTGGGTAAACTATGTGTACACACCTACGCACTTACGCAAGCAAGGTAAATACATATATTGATACTGTAGCTAATAATAATTAAGTAACTCGTCATGTTATCCAGTTGCCCCAGTTAAAATGCCTTGGGTCGAAACCTCTGAAACCTCGTTTCACTTTACTTCCTTCCCTCTAATGTCTGCTCCTAGTCAACACAAACCAGCCCAACATTTTTTTCCTGATTTTGATGAGGACTGGACACGACAACACACAGAATCTCTGCGAGTTTATATTGATGTCGGGTAGTAGGCGGAAGGATATAAAAAATGGAGCGAGGGAAAGGCGTTCATGTTGAAAAGAAAAGAAGAGAGGAAAGAAGGGATTACACTTTTATTGTCTAGCGCCCTTGTAGAGTAGCACAGGAGAATAGACAAGTTTCTTTTGATCTCCATTACCATTTACCCTCCGGGCTACCTTTTCTTTTTGTAAATCATCCACACAACCACGTAAAGGTAAGTTCTTTTTTCACGAAGGAAAAGTCCACCAAAGTAGAAAATAAGATTTGAAGTTTGTAACAAAAATGCGAGCTCTTGCTGAAATTGATATGCCGTGCAGGTTTGATAAAGGCTAGTACTACGAAAGGCTAGTGTTCTAAAAGTAAAGTAGCCAGCCGAAAGATTAAAAGAGAAGGGGGATTTGAATGTATGCAGCCTGTGTGGTAATTAGTATTGAAATATTAAGGTTTTGAGAGAATTACGCCCACGCCGTAATAATAGTAATGAATCCACTATCTACACATGGCAAGTAGGCTTACAAGGATGAAGTAAAAGGGTGTATCATTTGTGACCGTCAAATCATGTCCGTGTAAGGGAGGATCATTGAAACACATTGCGGAAGAATAATTTATGTCCTGACTCCTTTCCCCCTTCCTCAAGTGAACCATCAACTTTGAGCAGAAAGGATCTTGGGAATGTTAAGTATGCACTTTAGACAAGTTTTAAGATGAAATGACAAAGCTGATCTCGGGGATTTTCAAAAGCTTTGTCGCATTTTTACAATAATCTATTCCCATATCTCTTCATAACTATTCATCATTGTCTCCAAAGAAGAAGACTACTTGATGGAAGCATGCATGACTCACAATCTCACCGTCTCATTTTGCCCACATGAAAAATTTAAAAGTCACACTAGAGTGGAACGACAGAAAAAGACAAGTCACGAGCCGACCAACTTTCTCCTCCTCAGAAATGACTGAATGACACAAAACTTGCCACTTTGCCATTGTTCGCGGGAGAAATGTAGGATTTATGGAAACAGACAAGGAGTCATTCATCTTACTCAAAACTAGATTCTCAGGAGAAAATGACAGGGAAAAAGAAGTTTGAAAGAGGAAACGAAAGGAGGCTCGTGCTCTGATGCTCGTGTTGTGCAACACAAAGTCATAAAAGTCAACTGTATTATTGGTGGTTGTGGAACCTTGTCACCGACAAGATAACCTTTTCATTGACAAAAAGTGGCAAAGAGGCTTTCACACTTTTTCTTCTGCATCGAGAGATATGAGTATTGTAAAAGGGCAAATCAAGTTTCTTCCTCTTTATGTGTGTGTTCTTACCAAACTTTTCGCCATTGTCAACCACGTAGCCAGTCATCACCTAATTTTGTCGGTATTGTATGTACATGGCTGTTTCAGTTTCTCTGGGAAAGATGCGGTCTGGTCTGCCAATGCCAATGTTTAGATGTTTTTTGACCACTGCATATTTTTTGGACGAATGTTTGGTTTTAACCGGTTTGGTTGAACCACAATAATGTTAGGGTATATGAACTTTACCTCTATTGGCAAATAGCTGTAGCCATACGGTTTTTAGCTTGACAACCCTGAATATCAATACGTGTGAACGTTCCCGTAATAACCAAAGAAGCTTGCCGAAGAAAGGAAAACAAAAGATAAGAGTACAGGTTACTTACCTCCGCCAAAGAGTAAGGAGCAACGATACAGTATTTCATAACATTATAAAATATTCTCCAACAACTTTCCCCTTTGTTTCGAATTCCTTGCATTCGCATCCCGAATTTCTTGTTATCTCTTTCTCAAACTTATTATGGTAATGATAATGATGGTCCCTTTGCGTGAGGCACGCTCATTTTGTTTCAATAATGAAAATGATGGAGTTTCTCAGAACCAAGAAATATTATTATGTAACCAGCAACACACTCTCAAAAACAACACTGACTCACCGTATCACTGAACCATAATTATTATAACGAAAGCAAGTGAATGTTATATGCTGATTTTATTCACTTAATGCTCACATTGTATCAATTTTCCATCCACAATGTACGTATGCATTTATACTAACGACATTCACAAATGCCAAAATAAAACAGAACAGGTTTGGAGCAACTGAAATACCGCAGCAATGGCGGCAAGTAACCGTTTTGTTCATTTCTAGCTACCCAGCAGTGAGAATTCTCTTTGGGTACGTTCACTGCCAGTGACAGAGATGAACTGACTGGAAACTGGGGAAAGCACGCTTACTTTTCTCCAGCAGCGGAGAAAGCTATAGGCAAAGTACATGCAACCGTGTACGGCTTTCTCCGTTGGCTGACTTTCCACAAAGTCACAAGAGATGGAATAAAAATGAGTGTTTCTCTGAATCACCACCATCATCGTGTGCTCGTCGTCATCTGTCCAAAATGCAGGATAGTTTACCCGGAATGGCAGTCTTCTTGTAAAAGGGAAACATAAACCTTGGAAGCAGTAAAAAAAGCTGACTGTTGTGCAAGAAGCAGCAGCAACACACTCACATACGCTTCGCATTGTCATTAATGAATGCCTCTGTCTGACTGACTGAATCTGCCGCAGCAGCAATCATTATTTTGGCGAATGAGTATTTACTTTGAAATTATTTATGAGTACAGGGAATTCCAGCGCTAGTTTTGCGGCAGCGCTTCGAATTCAACACAATATCTTTCTTTCATTCTTCAGATTCTCATGTTTTTTCTTATCCTTTTCCAAGAAAAAAAAATTGCCTTTTCCCATCTTCCCAAGAACAATAAAACACGTACTTTTTTAAAAAGAAAATGTCAGCAAAAGGCTGCTTGTTTATGCACATCGCCTTCATTGGGTAATATTTATTCGTACGAAATTTGTCCATCTTCGTTTCAGCAGCGAAGCGCGCGGTGAAACAAGAACATTTTTATTTGTTTGTAATTTGGTGTTACACTGAAATATTTATGCAAAGAGGAATAATAATATTATGGTGGTGGATGAATGCGAATGAATGGCTACACTAAAACTGTGTTGGAAAAGAGGGCAAATGAGAAGCTGTAGCCGCTATAAATTAAACGATGAGCTCCTTGCCTGCTTTTGCTACTATCTTTTTCTCTCTGCCTTTGTCCTAGTCACGTATTGTCACATCTCATTTACTTTTCACTTTCTTCTTTTTTCTCTCCAGAAATGTAATTTATTTTCGCTTGTCCCCAACGTTTAATTCCGTATTATATGGCACGGCCCTTTTTTATAACTTTATCGTCAAGTAAAGAGAGAAAGATGCATGGTGATGAGGATGGGAAGGCATCTAAAGGAAAATGAAAAACTAAATTAAGGAGAGAAAAAGTCTTTATGGTCATAAAAGAATAAAAAGATGACAAGTTTTTACGAAAGAAACGATGGAAATAGGGCGATTTAATGAAAGTGGGAATTGTAGAGTACGAGAGGACAGCGAACAGTGAGCAGTGTAGATGCATGCTCACGCTTATTTCTGATGAGTACCTTCAGCTTTTTTTAAAAAGAAAACTTGAATTAAAATCCGCATTGTTCTAAACCTCTCGGGAGCTTCTTGGTTTTGGACAGATAAAAGAAAAAAAGAAAGATGGAATGGACGTGATATTTTTTTCTAAACTCAAATCAACGTTATCGCACGTTTTGGAATAAATACGTACCAAGGAGTATGAAGAGGCTAAAAAATGTTTTCTTCAGTTTTTTCTCGCTCGTGTTTTATCAATAATATCGCTTGAAAAAATCCGACTGCTTTATATGGAGTGGGAGTCAGAGTGCGACGCGACTTGGCCTCTGCCAAAGGCAGCGACGATGAGTGTCTAAGGTTATTCGGAATCCAAGAAAGTATACTTTCACTTTCAGGAGCATACTGACAGCAACAGAGAAGTTTAGAAGGTAGTGAGAGAGAGAGAGGATTTTGACAGTGAAAGTAATGTTGCATTGTGGCAATGACAATGTACATGAACGCCACTTTTCCTTTTTCATTTACTCCTTTTTGCCCTTTCCCCTCATTTTTTGGAAGAAGGAGCAAACTAGTAAAAGGGCAAAGTTGAGTAATGATCATCAGGAAACACCAAGTCAATTCACTCTTTTTTAGCCAGAAATCCCCGACAACTTTTTCCATACGTCCGTGCCACTTGATGGTAATATGGCGCAGCACGAATGAGAAATTTTATAATCTTGTTTTGTTGTTGTCATAAAAATAAGTATATTAGATTATTCTACATTTATATATGAAAATATGTGACTATATATGCTCGTGTCCGGCTGTCCTTTCGTGACATGCACGGAATATAGGTATCTATTACAGTTGGTTTTGCTGTTAAACGAGATCTTTTTTAAATGGCATGTATGTACGTACAATATAGTGAACATTTAAAAAAATTAAAGTGCTCATCCACTTGTCGTAAAGAATTTGAAACGCGACATGATCTGACTCATTACGACCTACTTATCATTCATTTTCAGAATCCTCCCCAGACCTTTTCGCATGATCAAATCCATATCATTAACTCTTCCAGAAGAGAGTACACACGTACGACATGAATTCTTTACGACCTCCTAGAAAAACGTGGCAATAATAAACACGTCATTTTGTTACTTGTATATCCATCCCCAACTCAAATTAGGTATCAAGTCACGCCAACTTTCACCGTTAGAAACCATAATCCCATCGTCCCACATATGTAGCTCCACCATGCATCTTCCCCCTTAAGAAAGTGGACTTGGAGAAGGATAAATAAATCTACCTTCATTTCCTTCAACCGCGGCCCAAAATAAAGTTTTCCTCCTAGACATGCTGCTGCTGCTGATACTACTACTGCTGCACGCTTATCAAGTTGTACTAGTAATGTAAATTGCATAAATTTTCGAAAGCACACAGGATAGTGAAAATTTTACCTGTCTGGAATAACTGAACAAACATAAACAGACAGTAACAGCAGCAGTAGCAGCCACCACCACTACCACGTAGCCAATTATTTACTACAGTAATTTATTTAAAAGGTAGAGCGCAGCGGAACAAGAAGGGTAAATTCGTGGTGGGCAGCAAGAAGAAACCAAGTACATTTAAGAAAATGGCTTCTTCGGGATTCATTTTCCCATTTGCGTTCCGCTACTTCCGCTCGTTCATTATTTCCTGAATTGATGCTGCAATACTGAAAGAATGAATGAATGGCGGACTTGTCCGTTGTCTCGTACGCTACTTACTATACGCTTTGTTTATTTCTCCCTTTCCCCGTGCTTATTTATTACACGAGGTGTTGTTCTTTTCTACGGAAAAACATGCGTATTTTATAATGTTATGCGATACGCTAAATCTGTGCCTGCTTGGCATTTATTTTCTCTCCGTTTCCATTACTTGGTATCATCCATCATGATTTACAATTTACTGCTGCCGCCGCTGTTCCGAAAAAACGGAGCGTATGGTGCACAATCCTCCTCTGCGAGATGAACAACTGAACCCGGAGAATAACAACGGCTCCCAGCTTCCCATTTTCCTCTTCCTCTCTGAAATTGGAAACGTGTACTTTATTGTTGTACAAGTACAATGTTGCCGGTCGCAAAACAATAAAATGGATGGAAATGGTACACTTATATAGCCAACAGCCATTAGTTTTGAAATGAATAATGGTCAACTTTCCTATTTCGTCCTTATCACAATATATCTGGTTTGTATTATCGTTGTCCTCGTTACAGCAACAAAGCAACAATATATACACATTTATTCCCTTTCATCGTACTTTCTCTGCAATGCAATGCATACGAAAAGGGGCATGGTGGAGCCATGCTCCCAGTATATCAAATGCTAAACTCATTTCGCATTCATGCATATGGATTTGTCACTTTTCAACAGAATGGATAAATGGAGATGACGAGTGGTATGATGGGGAGCATCTAATAAAAGTGGAACTATTCCGGTATGAAAATAAAAAGGATTTATCTGACCACAAAAAGCAATAAAAATCAGCACCTCTGTTGGAAATGGTGAAATATTGCGGTGACTGATGAATAGCTGCACAACATTTTGACGGAGAAAAAAATCAAGTAAATGACTATTAATAGTATTTCATTTCATTCATGAAAGGCAAAACGCACTTTGAAAACCAATTACTATCCTACTAGAGCTGTCGTTTATGAGAAATTGTGATTGAACTGACAAATGCAGCACTTTGTTGCTGTGCTCAACAACAATGTAACTTCTAACTTGGCTGAGAAAATCCTTTCAACGGAGGTTAGCAGGTTGTGTCGACATTCAAAAATACGGAATTGCGAAAAGTTTCTTTAATCGCACTAAATTAACCTTGAAAGCGTTCTCCTTTTTGAAGCCATACGCATCGTAAAGACAAAATGGCGCAGCAGCATTAGCAGTTTTATGGAATGCTTGGCATTGCTACCCATTTTTAAATGGAAAATGAGACTTTTTATTCGTTGCTCTTTTATGTCTAATGGAATGAAACGAAACAGGCAATTACGAAATATTTCAAGGCTGCATGAGAAAAGCATCATCGACTGTCGCCCATGGTTACTTTTACATCCGCTACAAAAGAGTTCACTTTGTACAGTGTATGTAATTTTCAATGCCCAAAAAGACGCATTAATTCCACTACCCGAAATGAGTTAATAAATGACCATTTGAAAAATAGCTCAATGAGTTCTATTACGACATGACGACTGAAAGTTATAAAAACTTGTGCCCTCGGGTAGCGTGTAATAAATTCTCCCCGAACAACTGAACGTGACGATAGGAACTCCATTGATGAAATGGCAACAACAAAGCGATCCGACTGAATGGTACTCACTTCGAAGCGACGCAACCGAGCCGAAAGTTAAAAGCCAGGCAAGAGGAGCAAACAAACCCCACCTCGAAAACAAAAACGAGAAGAATGAAAAACTATTTAATCTCTTGTGTGTTTATCCACTCAACTGGAAAAATCAGTACAGTATATAAGTTTCGTCGAAAAGACAAGTCAGTAGATAAAAGGCAGGGTATACGCCACATAAAGAGGACGGAAACTGCAGAACACTCATATATTTAGGTACAAGCAGATGAAGAACATGGATCATCAGTCATCACCGGATGCTATTGTTGCGTTTTGTGTAATATACCAAGTTATCAAGCTGGAAAATGGACAGAAGGAACAATTCTGGATTTTTGTATTCCGTTCTCGAACTCGTCAGCACTTCCAAGTCAAGCCTGGCACAGCCGTTTCGTTGACTGACTGGCTGACTTGGATTTTTGCCCTTTTGCCGTTTACCACCACTGAACGAAGCGAGTGCTGAGAACGGCATTAGGTCTGGTACACAAGTAGTACCGCCTTCTAATTCTGTAAATGGAGAAAGTCAAGTAGAGATCCGTGGATCAAGGTAGTTTGACTTTCTCTCTGGGGTATTCTCGCAAAATGGAGGCAACTTGAACCAACTCAGCCACTTTTCCCCAGTAGACATTTTACGTAAATGTGAAAAATACGATGCGTGTCTTGAGTGTGATGGATGGAAAGCGGTGATATTAATATGTGGATATGTGTAAGTACAGCCAACTAGCAAAACCAGGGAGTATAGAATTTTTGACGATATGACAGGCGAGTTATTTTTCATTGCAAAAACATAACATTTAGCTTCCCTGTGACTTGTACCCGTACTCGCGTCTCACTGAATTCCAGACAAACCACCTACCACACTATTCTCTCTCTGGTTTTGTACCAAAATATTTCCTTTCAAATGTGTAGCGGTTATATCGTCATAAATGAAAGGAGAGACGCTTGGCAATAAAAACGAAACGAATGAGTCATTTAAATATGCAAACATTCGCTCAGTTTTGAGCATAATATCTTATTTTATGCGTTCCTCCTTGGAGCTTTATCACTAAATTTATTAAAGTCTGCGAAAATGTAGTATGTAAAATGAAAGAATTGATGTAAGTCTAGCCAACCACAGGAGACTCCATAATATTTATATGACATAATATATATCATTGCTTATGCAAATTTTACAAAACCTAATGAAATGGGTTTTTCGTACGAACCATGGAAACGCAAATTTATTGCCAATATTATTGCATCTATCAAAACACATAAACATCGGATTGGAATAACCATTCATCCATTCTTGTGAATGCAAAACTCCATGGATGAAATAAGGACAAGCAATTTTTATTGCTATTCCATTCCAATTTTATTGGATATCGACCAAACAGTAAATACCAGTTTACTTCACTCACGCACTCTCACTTTTACAAGCAGAATGTTTGGACCCAGCCGCCATTTTTGTATATCATATAATAAAACATTTCATGCAAGTTATGTGCAGATGACATTAAGTAAATCCGGAAGCTCAAGATTTTATATCTAAAAGTCCAACATCTTTTAATTTCCTACCTCAGATTTTCCTTAGCCATTTTAGCAGCTGGAGATACGGAAATGAGCTGCTAGATGTTATGGATACAGACATGTAACTTAAAACAGATACCCAAAGCAAAAGTTTAAAAAGACATATAACGATCACTAGGTGCGTTATATTAATCTGTACAAAAAAATTAATATTGCCAGTGCAACAAAATTGAATGTGATCGTGGTTCATGAAACGATGTTTGAATTTTCACCCAACAGGCAACTATATAGCAGGCTTAAACTCCACCATCGGCTCCCCTAACTTTTCGCGGTTTTTGGTTGGAAAGAAAATGGTGACAAGATTAATGAAGGTTGACGGTATGGAATGGAAAGCTGTGGTTGACTGTTTCCTGGTTTCTTTTATCATACATAATATGCCAAGTCCATATTTTGAGGTCGACATGTTTTACAAGCCAATATGGGATATGACATGACATGGGATTAGTCGCGTCACTAACCACTAACAATTTTCCATTTGATTTGCAAACTGCAACCACATGCCATTAAATCATAAAATCATTATTTCCTTCTGCTTATTACAATAAAAATATTTCTTGATCATTAATTTAAGGAAAATCTATAAATTGTGTCTTTACTGTTCTGTCATGATTCATGCAGATGATGATGGGTAAGGCGATAATGAGAAAATTTCGAGACTTGTCGGTTTATTTACAGGAAGCGGTACACCCAGTCACTCGCGCGGGCCATTTATCTTTCTCGCAAGAGAAAGTCCCTTGAGAAAGGTTGCAGAATGAAAAGACGTATGGAATCACCGGAATATATATGTTTGGGAATTGATAAATTCACGGTTGGGTGGTGGACACGCAAACCAACTTACTGACAAAGTTCACACACCAAAATTGAGAAGATGACACGTTAGACAGTTTTTCAAAGTTGATGTCACAAGTGCAGTATTATGTCCCTTGATGAAAGGAAAATCTTGTCCCCTAAAATCATTCTTTAAAATCCCAAACAGACAGTGTTAGGAGCAAGTTAAAAACGTACTTGTGAGAAAGCCAAAAAAGATTAAGTTGTTTTCAATGTTTCACTTGAGACTTTTCATGCATGCATGTTTGCTGAGGATGTGTTGGGAAAAAAAGTTTTGTTTATTACTACAACTTTACACTTGCAACTATTTATTTTTTGCCAACAAACCACACACTTCCATGTTTATGCTTTCCATTAAAAACTTTTTTTATCCAGCACACAATCTTTCAATTATTGGTTTTAACTTTCTACCACTACACAGCTTTAAATTCACTTGAAAATATTCTTCTTCGAGAATGAGTTGGTCTGGATTGAGGTTACGTGGTTGGTGGCATTCTTTTCCCTGTTTTATTGTAGCTTCCATGTGCAGAGACTGAACTTTAATACTTTCAACATAGTTGTACTTTGTACGAATGACGCTTTTTATCTATGTGCTTGCTAATGTAATTTGCTTTCTAGTTTTATATCCCTCCTACAAAACACTAAACATCCACAGCGGAGGGCTTATCCAATATTGTTGTAAAAATTGTGGAAAAATTACTTTACCCCAGGCAAGTCATTATCCTTACTGCTTTTGAAAGGCATTGCATAACAATAATGCATTAGAGTCATTCTGGCGGAAGTGTCATTTTCAAGCTTAGTCCCCTGCTTCCGGCATCCAGTTTCATTTCTCCTAGTTTGTCCCACTGGAAATCATGAGTGCGTACATGTTACATGTTTTGGCGGTAGTGATGATGTGACAGTGTATATAGCAACTTTGTAAATTCTGTTAAAAGTTAACTTTGATTTGTTCCTTCTTCCACATTGACTGTCCTACATTTCCGTACACAATGCTGACGATGATAATACCCTCCATAAAAATGCTTTTCGTTCAATTCGAGAAAAGCAAAGGAGCTGGACGGATTCAACATTGTCATCTCAAGTAGTAGTAGCTAATTTTCTTGAACATGAGAATTTGGCATTGGATAAAAAACAGGCTATATTTAGCAATCCTTTATACCCTTACAGCAGCCACCGTCATCAAGCTAAGAATAAATTACGCTGCTTTAATCACGACTAATGGAGACACCACCAGTTGGCACACAAATAAAATCAGGCATATCAAACTTTTCTCCAGTTCTCTCAAACTACTACGGGTCTCACTCATTAAATTTAATTACTGGGCGAACAAAGAAAATGGTATGAAACCTATTGCATATATACACATAAAAGTGGATGAAGCTCCAGCGGAATGAAACCACAATGCTGGTATAGCAGAATTAGTAGCACGTTATTATGATAAGAATAGCGTTATTGAAGAGTGAAAACGGGACACTAAAGATGCATACTGTGCCGATTCAATCAAGTCACAAAAATAAAGTGTCCGAATTAAAGCATGAAAACGATAATAATATTTCGAGAAGGGATTATTTGGGTCACAAACTTTGTCGTCAATAACCATAAAATCGTTGGAATTTGAGTGCAAAACTGGAAAGTACCTGTCTAGATTCTAGATGTCCATTACAAGTGCAGAGTGAAAAGCTTTTCAGTTTTGAAAAGACGTCATGGAACATTAAATATTATGATGATGTGTATACGAGTTGAAATTAGGTCACCCACAGCAGTAGCAGCACATTTCCCAAAATCGTGCCGAGAAACGTGAGTACGGCGATTATTATGCTACGTCCTATTTTTGGGCTGTTTTTAAGAATCGCGTCTATATGGGAGTAGCGAAAAAATTAGTAAAAAACAATTTCGAGTTGGATAGTAAATAAGTTTTTAAAGTAAAACGTTGTGATCCACGTGAGAGCTTAATTTATTTCTCCCTAATACTTTCCAACATTAACATCCCACATGAATGACAATATGTTCCTCCTGTTCACGACAAGGTCATTATGAAGGATTACATTGTATCTTTAAACAAAGATGTAGATCTAAGCTTGGGCAGCTAGCTCTGGTGGATAAGTGAAAGCAGAGGAGAGAAGCAAAGTTGGACCAACAATAAGTGGGTGAGTACAGAAAAGTGACAGTAACAGCCGTGCAGGCAGCAGGACAATCAGGCGAGGAAATTGGAGCGGAAGAGAAAACAGCAGTAGCAAATGTGTGAATACGAGCCCACTTTCTCCGCCCGTATACTTTTTCACTTTCTCTGGAAAATCCAGCCAAAAAAGTGGAGGAAAAGTTTTTTTCTGTGGTCTGCCTCGCTCGGCATATTTGCTATCCATGCAAACATCTGTATGCCCTTGTCGCAGTGTTGTTCTTGGCCAACATAAATGTTTCCTCATAATATCATAACTATGTGTGTGTACATATTTTATGGCTTTCATTATGGAATGCTTGTTTTCCGTGGTTATGGTTCGGTTTTGCAAGAAAACAAAAATATTCAACCGCATATGTGCGTACTTGGAATTAGGCATTCCTCATTACGATAGCATCCCGGGTGAAATCGTCAAGTTAAAGCTAATCGATGTAGAGTTTACGTTGGACAGTCAGTAGCTGTGAATGGCCCCATGGCATAAACGAATTAATGTATTTGCTTTACTCATAAACTAAATAAATATTTTACATTCTGATAGTAACCACAATAATAATATTTTGTTATATATGGGAATGAGCTATGTACACGATAAACTTTTCGTATGCTTTATTTCATTCATCCCATTGTTTTCTACTCTCTTACACACTCGCTGCAATATTTGCTAGAACGTACGTAAAGCGAAAATTCATGAATGAACAATATTTACTCACTGGAACCAACAACAAACTTTTCTCTCTTCTATTTGTCTGCCGAGGAACGCTATACACCATACTTAACAGCGCAGTACATTATGTTGGCGACTGTCGACATAAAAAAGTACATTCCCAGTTTCCCAGATCCGTTTTCAGCTAAGTGTATTATTATAAAGTGCACTGCACACTATCATCATGACTACCTACTACTATAAACTTGTAGGAACGTTGCTTCATATCGCAATAATAAAAATGTTTACTTTTTTGGCTCGGGTAGCATCATCGCTGGCCACCACACAACAAAATACGCCATCCCATAACTATAGACAACAACAGCATCATCATCGTATTTCTTTCCGTGCACTTTGTTTAATTACCCCGAAAAAAAGCAAGCACGGCATAACATGAGCTTTTTTTATACTTTCTGCAGTGAAAGTGAGCTCACACGTACGTCCAATATCATCCTAAACCCAAACACTTCAAAGTCAGCCTGGTTCCATCACCTTAAAACGCTTGGAAGCAAAAGGATGAGAATTTTTTTATCAAAAGCGAATATTAGGAGTGGTGGTGGTGGTGTTAGGGACCGTCCTTAGCAAGCCGTAGGAAATATTTTGGCAGCAAAGGGAACCGACAGGGAACACAAATGGCACCAAGTTTGCCGACTGTTTTTTTTCTTTGGACTTGGCTGTCAAAGTGACAACAAAACCTGGAGTTAGAAGGCGCCCGGTACATTTACAAAAAGACCATTCATTCAATCGATTAAAACGCATTTGTGCCGATTGTGTGACTCTGCTATTTCCATTGTCTTCTTTGGGCTGACTCATCACAAATCGCAACGATGAGAAGAGAATACATCAAGTGAATACAAAAGACCCTGCTATTGTTTGGGATAAATGAAAAGGGTTGAATGTAATGACGTGAAGACATGAAAGAATGTAATATGGCAACTGCCATCTGTGAAAATGGCGCAAATAAAGCGAGAGAGCAACATCTTTTTATTTTTGTTTCATGTTAAATATAAATTTCGTTTGCTGGACATATTAGTTTGAATTGCAAATGTAAAAAGTGCAGAGCCCCATTTTAAAAGTCAGAGGTTTCAATTTTGTGGAAAAGTATATTAAAGGCTCTTTAAAGAAATTGGTAGACAAGATTCAAAAAGAGATTTAAAAGATTTGCAGACGATGACTGCACAACAAAAACACAGTGATTAGCTTTGTCATGCTTTTGGCGTACTGTCACCACTTTGACAATGACAGCTCATGAGAGTCCCCATGGGGACGACATGAAGAGGATGTATGTAGTACAAACTGGAAAAACATGCTGACTTGTATTTGCACTAAGCACTTTACGCCCAGGGGTCGTTATTTGACAAATAATATTTTATTTACATTATTTAAAATAATAAATAATTTATTTATTATTTGTATTTTAAATAATCTTGAAATAATTCAATTATTTGTTATTTATTATTTAAAAAACCAAATAATTGTCGATTATTTGTTATTTATTATTTCCCTAATACCCATTATTTCGTTATTTTATTTGTAAATAATTGAAATAATTCACCTTACTAAAAATTACCCAAATTAGCTAAAGAATTCAAATATATTGGGCAACTATGTGGCAAGGATGTTCTAAAAAATTCACAATAACATACATATTTTGCACATTGTGAATTAAAGACAGATTAAATGATAATATATTATCAAAAATCTACCCTAACGTATGCAATTCATAAGGTAAATGACAAAAATGTTTTAATTTACTCATTGCAATGTAGCACTGGAGTGGTCTCAATATTAAATAGTTGCGTTCGTGCTTTTCCAACTGTTAGATAGATCATTTATTCAGTAATTCCGTACCAATGAGCATTCAGAATTCGCCAATTTTCTCACCTTCTGTCTTAAATAATCATTTATATTATCCGTTACATATAGGTAATCCTTGGCTAAAGACCTTCATTCAGAATGATTCAAGTCATTATTTGATTATTTGACAATTATTTAAATAAAATTTATTTATTATTTTTATTTAAATAATTGATGCAGGCTGCAATTATTTGATTATTTGAGAATTATTTCAAATAAATTATTTATTATTTGTATTTGAAATAATTTTTTTCAGACACGTTATTTATTATTTATTATTTAAATATTTTTTTGTGTCAAATAATGACCCCTGTTACGCCATACGTCACTTTTACAATGTGTAATTAAAATGTCATTGCTCCTGTTCAACTTTTGAACCTCTGTCAGGAACAGTGACGTGGCCTGTCATAGAACACTGGAAACCCATATGAGTACCTACATATGCACGTCAGCAGCGAGAAACAAACATAATATATGGCTTGCCAATTGAAGCGGAAAGCAAGGTGGATGAAAGCGTTAGTGTCAGCAAAAGAGTCATCGACGAGACAACGACGTTGACATTTTATTATCCGGGGCAAACTGGTAAACTTTCCACTTGGAAAATGTAAAGTAAATACTCTTCGTGATCTTGTAGAGATTTCCGGTTTAAAATTAAAACATTGCTGGAATCAAAAATTGTCATTCTGACAAATATGTATGACGGTGACAGTACTCCACACTGTCACTGCCACTAATGGAATCACAAAAGTATTCCAAAGTTAATGGCAATATCGTCTTTCATCTAGAGATCTAATTTCCGAGGGCGAAATGTTTGACAAAATTTGAACAAATGGCAACAAAGACATCAAAGATGTTACTCATATTATTATGCAAATAAGTATAAGGACAAGGCAGATAATACCCGCAATAATGAGAGTACAAGGTTTTTTATGTAAAAAACGATGCATATATTACACTATCTCATTTTAACTCTAGTTTCAAATTTTCTTGCAGGAAGTTTCTCGTTCAGGACGATGATGTGGGAAGTAGATGGTGATTATGATAAGATGCAACATATCTGGCGCCAACACCCCACGGGTAATGGTAATGATGTTATGTTTTATGCTGGTGTTTTTTCTCCTCTTCTTATTCTTTTTTTACTCTAATCTTGTTTAAGATTAAACAGCTTGCTGGCCCGGAAATGAGAAGGAAAGGAGAAAGCAGCAGCAGCGGCAGCTCGTTTTCTACCCACACATTTTTTTCCTAGTATGTAAAATGATCATGTTTTCGTCTTTAGAGAGATAAGAAGAAAAATTTGCATAACGACCTCATTATATCACTTCAAAATGATGGTCATGATATGATGATGTGCTTGGAGTGGCACATGGAGTGGAAAGACACGCTAGAAAAGTAAGCTTTTAGGGAAAACAAGTTATTGTCTATATTTTTGAGAAGAATTACCCTCCGTTTCGTTGTTATTCTTATTTAGTTGCATGAATGATTTTTTTCTTCATGAAGATGTTTTTTATTCCAGTTTACCATAACAATGGATTTAAACTGAAATTAGCTAGGTATAATCTTAAACGTAGTTAACTTTAATACAAATGTACTTTGGTTACGTTCCTTGTTTCGTTGTTAATTCAATAGTGATCCAGATATTTTCCGTCAAGTTATGATTACAATTATGCACGTGTCTATCCACATGTCGGTTTCTCATTAAACAAACTCTCTTGGAATGGCATCATGTGATGCAATGTGGGCAGAAGCAATACCACACAGACCAAGTCGAGCTAAACTAACAAGCTTGTTCATATTCAAGACATAATTTTAAATTTATGGAAAAGTATATAAAATATGACTACATCCCTTGAAACTGAAGCACAATCCACCGGGAGCCAGGGAATGAGAGGAGAGAAAGTGTCTTACTTTCGCCATGAAAATAAAGTAGGATCAAATTTTAATTTCATGACTTGAAAAGATCGCTGTGATCTTTAGGTGAGAAAGGCAAACTAAAATTGAACATGCAATTGGCGTGTTATTCCTCCTTATTTCCAGGTACGCTTTCGAACAACAAAGAAATACAACAGCCTCTTAATGCCCTGCTGTTCTCCCTTGGGATTTGGTAAAAGCAGCGGAAAATCATTTTCTCCTCATCTCTCTCAAGAGTGCATGTGATCTAAAGTACAAGACAGTTGTAAAATGGTGGAAGGCAGCAGAGTAAATGGCTAAATAAGTAGAAAAACTTGATGCACTCTCTCACTGCATGAAATACGGTTTACTACGGCTGTGGTAAGTTCCTTGTGTTTTACAGCCTTTCTCTCAGAAAAGAGAAAGCATCTAACGACAGTTGGCATGCCATTAATTTGAACTAACTTCCGCACAAAATGCCACAAAAATTCCCTTGTGGAAAAGCACTGCACAGTACTTGAACCGAGTGGAACACAAGTCTAAGGAAAAAAATGGTTTCTTGTGAAACAAATCACAAGTATACCATGAATGGAAATTATTTAAATATTTATTCAAGGGGTGCATCATTCGAAATTAAATATCCTGACAATTTTATACGGCATTAAGACATCCAATATACGAGGATTTATGAGTGTCTCTGAAGATATGGAACAAGATTCCAATGTAAGTGTGGGAACTCTCCAATGTGTTGCTATGGAGTTTACAAAAGTTTACTCTCTGCCAAAAGAAATCACGTCAAGAGCAAAAACGTGTAAGTTTTGCCACAAGATGACAATGTTTTAAAAGACACGGAAAATGTTTCGACATCTAGGATACTGAGCCATTAGAAACCACAATATTATGAAGCTTTTACGGTCATTAGTGGAAACTCGCTGGCACTTTTGGTACTGGGTAAGGTGAAGGAGAAAGTCAACATGTCTCCATTTGAAATGTGAGAAATAATTTTTGTACAACTTTCATTTCTGTTCTGTAAACACATCCTTCTTCTTTTATTAGAAGCTTTTAGGAAACAGAATGGGAATTGACAGCCGATAATATCTTACTTACTTTACTTTTTATATAATACTTCACTTTTTTCGAAATAATGGAGGGATATATAGTGAAGCGTTTTTAATTTCATTCTAAAATCTCCCGAAAAATCCATCTTGCTGTTTAACTATTTGCCCACCCCTTCATCAGTCATGATTCGTAACTTTCCATCGTGTTATGCCAATAAAAAAGTTTGCTTCCAGATGAAGAAATATTATATGGATCGGGATCTTGTCTGTTTGGCAAATAAAAGCCCTTCGCTTATTGGCTCAATTACTTTCTGCTCCTCGTTTAAATTGGAAATGTCTACTTGAATAATAAATGGAGCAGAAGAACATGGGTGGTTGTTGCAAAAACAAAAATGAACCAATGATAAATATAATAAAAAGCAAAGCGGAAGGAAATAAATAACGGTCAAGTTTCTATTTCAGAGTGACATTCGCATATCCATGTTGTTGTTTTGCATTTAGCGAGCCTCGTTTGCGTCGTACTCGAAGGGAAGGAGAATGGTCCATCATTATCATATATATGGTCACTTGGAGCACGAGAGAGAGTCACTTTATAACCAGAATGGATTTGTGAAAGAGGATTTATAGTGCCATTTTGAAATGAGGACGAGTTGTCGGGAGAATAGACATTTATTCTCATTTTTAGCGAGAAAAGTAAACAGAGGTTTGCGTTTGACCACAAACAGCAATAAAAACAGCGAACCGCGCCGCTAGCAACAGCAGTCCGCATGCAAAAAATAAAATTGTTCATACTTGTTATGCAAATTCGCGGTAAAAGGAAAAACTGGATTTTGTAGAGTAAATAACTTCATGATGTAATGTAGTGTATGAAAAGGTAATTTATTGTTTATTTATGGTTTCATTTTCCAAATTGTTTTATGCAAACCGTACGAATCTTTGGGAATATGGGAAGTGTCCAACAAATTCTTTCCATTACGTGGTTCAAAGCTGAGGTAAGTTGTTTTCGCAGAGTACCCCAATAAGCTGTCCTGCAACAACTTGGCGAAAAAGCACTACCAATATTTTCATCATAATTGCAAGAAGGCATGACAAAAGCCGTTATTTAATTTTTACCATCCAATTTTTCCCATGGCAGTTTTTGTTATTTCTCGTTCCATATCACACAACACCGACATTTTTATAACCAAAGTAAGATAGGTATATGTACATCATTGCATGCGTACTACCATGGTAAATAAATAAATGGTACGTTGCAAAATAAATCTGGTTCGGCATTGTTTATCGCAAAAAGAGAGTAAACCGTTACTAATTAAATAAAAAATAGATCATGTATGCATTAGGATATTATTGTGCTGCAGTAACCTAGTTATCAACTTTGCAGCGTAGTTTCATCTAATACGCTACTACCCATCTGCAAATACTAAACAACAACAACAAAACCAGGCGACTAGTAAAAAAAATCATGGGAAAGTGGCTTGGCATCTCTCTAACAGCAAATAAGTTGACTGTGAATGTGATTACAAAAACGAGATGGTTTTGGTTGGTGTTTCGTTATCTTTATTTTATTGCTTTCCAAAATACTCGACTCTGACTCACACTGCTTTTACGACTACATTCAATCACAATCACACATACATTATTGTGTTTATCGTTTTCTCGTTTACTGTTTCTCGGTAAAAAAAGCCCTCAGCATTCCCGCAACATTTTCTCCAGTTTAAGCAATTTTATTTGCCTATAAGAAGCTCTTTTGCTTCTCTTTTGAAGCTCTTCTGCTCGTTCGTTCACCATGTTCCACCTCCCTGCCTATCTCACATTTTGTGTACTGGTAAAAAAGCAAACAGAATAGAGAAGCCGTGTACAAACGTTTCTTCATTTCCTCTGTCCGGAAATTTATGTGGGTCGAAATGAGGAATGAAATAAATTAAATAAATAAACGATAAAATAAGTTTTAATTTCGCTATAGAATCCATAAGTGTGCATATAATATAAGCGTAGTAAAGACAAAATGATTGTGATGCGTAAAGTGCTGGTCGTGCTAACGTGAGATAATGCGAACAGTTGAAGAAATGTCAATTTAAAGAAAGCGATGCCGATTGACAGAGCGCCAGTGTAACTGATAAGGTTTCAGAGATAATACTATGCACTTCAATTTATTTATTTTTTCTACGGCTTTCCAAGGAAATGTGTTAGCTTCCTGTTCAAACCGTACATACATGCCCCATCTAATCCGGATGATTCCTAAGCGGGTTTTCATGATACCGTGCTTTGAAGGGAAAATGGCGACATTATTGTAAAAAACAAAACTAGATCACTCTACTAAAGTCACCAAAAGTCAAAGGCTATACACGAAACTTTTATTTAGAATTACAGCAGCTCTTCTTTTCTCTCACTGGATATTTGTATGTAATGTGAGAAAAAAGCTAAACCGTGTTATTGTGCTGTGAATACAAAGTAGGTAAAAAACGGAGAGGAGAAGACTCCCTAATCTCTAGTGTGTTTATCCACTCAACTGAAGAGAAAGCGCGAGAGAAAGTAATATCCAGCTTAAAAGGCGAAACCACGAAACATCAGAAAAACATTACAACGACCATGTTGTGGAATATTATATAGAAGGACCATCAACATCGCCTTCCAACCGGCTACATACAGCGAAACCTTTTAAATTTTGTATTCCGTTCTCGACCTTCCCGGCAGCATCACAAGATTTAAGCCTAGACTAGGCAGACACCACCACAACCTTCCAGTTGACTGCTGCGGGGACTACTTTGACTTTTTTGGTACATAGGTATTCGTAGAGTCAGTTTTACTCCCGTTTTTTTTTTGTGTTTAATAATATCCCTACCAAAGTGTTCAAAGACGGTGGGTTTTATACATACGAGTGTTTTCTCTACTTTGAAAATGGGGAAAGTAAGGTTGTTCCAAGATTCTCCAGCTTTCTCTCTCTCTCTCTCACTCTCGTGGGTGTTCTCGCACTCACTAAAATACGAGTAAGTACCTGAAACTAGCCTGGCTGCCTTCTTTTACATCTTTGTGCCTACTGTGGAAATATGAATGTATAGGTTGTAAAAGAAATACGGAATGATGACGGAACTAGGCAACCAACGAACATTTTGCTCTTGACTTGAAACGTAGGAAGGGTCATAAATATGACAAGTGCTTGCTCGTATTTTCAAACTATGATGAAAATGAATGGAATTAACACCCATTGAAACTCCACCCTGGAGATTACTGTCAGAACTACAAAGAAAATGCCAGTGCTTGCTCTATCCTATTATGCTTTGGTTCTGTCTTCTCACTTGCGTGGGAGGGAGAGCAGTGGTCCATGCATATTTATATTATTAAGAAACTTAAAATGAAATAAGACATATAATATTAAATTCAGCAATAATTTGAATTACCTGAACCTTGTTGTAGTAATCTATTTCTGTCGGTCCCAAATGACGGATATCAACCTTGCTCTTTGTTGACAACTTGTGTTTACCCCAGAATAGAAATTATAAACACTGTAGTAGCGTCTGTTTATGTATAAGTTCGTGTTGCCCCCGGAAGACAAACACCAGCACAATTTAAACAAGATACTCGCTAATGAAAACTTGAGCAAAATGAATATTTTTAGTGGTAGAGAGTACAGGTGAAAGTGACACAACACGTGCAGCTTGCAAATTAATGCTTATTATTACAATAATTTTGTTAGAGCAGCATATGCTTTTCTACAATATTATGTTCTTTTACAAGAGACGCAACTGCGAGTTTTCTCCTTCCTCTTCCTAGCAGGCAAATCCCTTGCTCCCCAGACAAGAGCCAGACAATGACTGACTCGTGCAAGAAGAAAGTGAACAAGGAACATGGAAAAAGCAAGCTCAGCCAACCAACATCTCTTCTTCGCCCCACCGACTCTACTTGGCAGCTGGAGAAAGTCGTATATATAGAGTACAGAAAGATACCGATACACAAGCTATGGGAACTTGCTCTACTCCTCAACTGACACCATCATTGCATCAGTAAAAAAATCCACCGCTCTCTCTCTCTCTCTCTCTCTGGCTTCTACCTGTCTTCTTGACAGAAACACACAACATCATTTATTTTCTCCAACATATATAATTCCGTATCACCGCCATCAGGATCTCAAAAATTTGCATTTAAGCTACTTTCTCCTTGGCTTTATTCGACTCGCAGGGAAAACACATCTTTCTTCCTTATCTTTCATTATTGAAGTCTGAAAGGGGAACAGTATTTATTTTTGTTTTCAAAATCGTGAATTTGAATGCTCCTTCAATTTTGTATACTATGTGCTGACATGACATAACACACCTACGCGGCTTTCTCATGCATAATTTAGAGATAAGGTGGCAAAGCTGCTAATCCAATTACCTATCTATAGTACCGCTAGAGCTCCAGTACCAGCAGCAGCCTTTGGCAATCAGGTTTGCTGTGCGAGGTTTATTCCACTTGTCTTGTCTTGTACACTGTTCCGGTGTAAAGGTATTATTAGAAATTTCATCGCGTTTCCCTACGGACTTGTTTCAAAATTGTACCTTGTCACTTCCACTATTCTCCCTAGTCATCAAATTAAGTAATGGATTGATTGATGATGATGGAGTGAGCAGAAGGCATGTAGCAAGATAACCAGGAAGAGGCAATCAGGAATGCCGAAATTGGCTACGATCACGCTTGTTTGTTCCTCTTCACTCCTGTTTTATTTACCTGCTGCTGCTAGCTTTTGGGAAAATTAGTTTTCCGCAACAACACGCAGCAGCACATTCCGTCATCTACATCATTTCGCAAACGCAGTATGACCAAGCTTGAATTTTTTTAGTACATTCCGAGAGCAAAGTACACACATCTGTCTCTACTGATGAGAAGGATGATGATTGCCGATACGACGTGGGCAAAAGCAGTTCAGGATAAAAAAAATGCGATGAAAGAACGAATGACAGGATGTAACAGCAAATTGTCTTACTGCCTTATCTGAACTCGAACATTCACATAAATATCCAATCCACATGGGTAAGTAGCAGCAAAAGCTGATGTGAACATACACCAAACATAAAGTTAATTACAGAGGAGAAGTGCGTCAAGTAGAACTAAAAGATATGTTTTATAAATGAACCACTGGATAAGTCAAAGTGGTGACCAAATTACGCCTTGAGATGCTTTCCGTTTTCCCGTTTCTTCCTCGCGTTCCAAGTTATTAGATGGGTAGTAATGAAACTTTCGTTCTGATTCATGACGCTGTTTGCAAAGTCATCAGTCTTTGTCATTTCGATTGAATGGCTCCTTCAAATGCAACGCTATAGATAAGTAGACGCAATGTCAGTCATCCCGTGTACATTGTGTTACAACCGCAGAAAAAAAGAGCACGAAACAAAGGATGATTATGAGATAAATCCACACAAATCGAGAAACTTATTTCAACAGAAGCTGCTAATGTCGCTACATTTCACCTCGCGTAAAAATGGGTGCGGTTGTGGTTAGAAAGAAAAGCACAGTGAGCAAATAATACCGACGCTATGCCAAAAACAATCCCATACATTAGGCTTTTCATCAAAAACAAGTTATGCTTTTATTGGAGCGAGTTCTTTTGTGTTGACAACGGGAAATGAGAGATTTTATGGTGGTGGTATTTAAGACTACCTAGAGATGTAATTGACTTTGTCAGATTTTCAATTGAAAGAGCTAACGAACAGGTTGCTACTTTTTTTGTCGCTTTCATCATCATTCCTTTGATGTTGTGTAAGCAGATGAAAGTTGTGCTCTTTACTTTCTCCAAAAATCACCATAAAAGTCAATTCATATTTTTTATGCCACACTCAAAAAGTTTTTGGAATTTGTTTGGTTGTAAATCAAATAATAAATCAAGCAGGTTGCTTCGAATGAGAATTTGTGCTGCTTTCATTAGTTGATCAACTTAGTTTTACACCCACAGCTTTCCAATTTTCTCGTTACTGCCACCAGCCACGTGCTGGTACCCAAGCTATTTTTTGTAGCTTCGTGATTCTTGGTATTTTAACGGACATATAGATAAGCTACAGTGGAAATATTAAACTGGCTGACGGCAATGAGAATGATGAATACGGCATTTGAAGTAGTTCTCTTTCTCCTTTATATTATTAGTTTAGTTATTAAAAGTGAAAATGTCATTGACCGTTCCAAGAAGCCGTAGTGGCAGCTTGTCACAATGTTTATTTTATCCGGGATCTTTGAACCCAGTACGGTGAACAATGCGCAATAATATTGTGAGCATAATAAAATGTATGCTCTGCAGTGTGCGTAGTTATCAAGCCCCAGTATGTACTATACATTTCTCACTTTCCCCCTACCGCTTCTCCCTCGACCATGCCTCTCCTTCAGCGTCGGTTTTTGGGAGTTGACTAGAAGACGACGAACGAGTCCTGAGATCAGAACGCAACAGAGATTCCTACGGAGAAGAACTCGAGTAACAAGCCAGCAGCAGATTCCTGTTCCCTTCTTCTTGTATGTATTAGCTTTATTCCAATAATTTGGGAAGTTTACAGGTAATCAGATACAAAAAATCTGCTTTTCATACCCTAACTTCATAACAGTAACAGATACATAAAATAATATTATGTAGCTTATAACTGCCTAGAGGATCCGAAATAACAATAAACATTTCCGTTTCCTAAAACATTTCCTAACTTATAACCATTAATCAGATTAGGGTACTAAAAGCTACATAAATTTCTCTCGATCTTGTAATAATATATTCTTACATTTTTCAATAAACTCGTCATAAGTGATTGATTTTACATCTGAAATTTTTAACTTTTGTACAAAATAGTTCCAACTAGCTAAAGAATTCCATTTTACAGATTGTTTGTACAATTCATTACTGGCATCCGGAACAATAAACCTCACACAACCAGGAACATTACTAAATGTGTACCAATCTTTAAATTGATTGCTACTTCGTTTCTTCCATGCAAATTTAACATATGATATATTTCTTCTTTCACACACAGTGAGTAAGTCGACATCTTTAAGCAATTTATTGAGGTCAGTTTCTTTTATATTAAACTTTTGCTTAGTCAGGTTACATTTCCCTGAGAAGTAAACATATAAAAACCTATTTATTCTTCTCTGAATTTTATCTAGTTGCAAATCTGTATGGACTGCCCATACAATTATGCAATAGTCAATAATACTAGATACATAAGCAGCTAAAAATGTTTTTATCACCTTCGGGGTGAGTAATCTTCGTAAACTATACATTTTGCTCAGTGCATTTACAAGTCTAGTATCTACAGATTCATAGTGATCATTAAAAGAAAGGCACGAATCTATGTGAACTCCTAAGTATTTGAAACTCAGTACTCTTTCAACAGTTTCGCCACTTAAAGTTAAACTAATAGGATTTTCAGAGCTCTTTTTTGACCTATAGTCCTTGGCTTTATAGAATAGAATGAATTTCGTTTTCGATGCATTTATTTTTAGAGTGTTTACTTTGCACCAATTTTCTAGCTTGTTCAAGCAAACTTGAATCTTTGCACGCCCTTCTTCATATGACACGCAACCGGTGTAGATCACAAGGTCATCGGCATATAGACAGTAGGGAAGGTCAATGACCTTACTAATATCATTAATAAATAACGAATAGCAAAGGGGCCCTAAAATTGACCCAGGGGGGACACCTGACGATATACCATGGTAACCGGAAACAAAGCTGCCGTTAATAATTCTAAATAAGCGATTTGTAAAGTAACTAATCAGAGTCTTAATTATATACGGTGGTATTTTATAAGAGAAATTACACATCAACTTCTCAATCAGCAGTTTCTGATTAATCGAATCAAACGCCTTACTAAAATCAATAAACACAGCAATTGATTTACCACTAGTTACACTTAGGTTATCATAAATGTCTTGGGAAAACTTAGTTACCGCTGTTTCACATGATTTGCCAGAACGAAATCCATGTTGGTTTTCATCCAACTCATCTTTTACACAAAATAAAAGTCGATTGTACAATATTTTCTCGAAAACTTTCACAATAAAAGGAAGACTAAAAATAGCTCGATATGATGATGATTGAGTTTTCCTACCTTTCCCTTTGTACAAGGGTATTACATCAGCAATTTTAAAACTATTTGGTAATATACAGAGCGAAAAGATTCTACTGAAAATGATACCTAGAGGAATGCTTAACTGCTCAACAAACGATTTGCACACCTTTTTGGGTACATTGTTTTCACTCTCCTTTCCCTTCTTTACATACTGAATGGCTTCCTTAACCTCATAAGGTGTAACCTCAGTTACATTAAAATCTTTAAAATCACTACTTAAAAATTTCTCCTCGTAAGCAGCGACACTACCTATACATTCTTGCACATTGCTCTGTGCATTTTGCACTACAAATTCGGACGCAAATTTATCTGTAATTGCTTTATCAACTCCAAGAATGTTTCCTCCTTCATCCACAAGCTTACAAATTCTGATTGCGTTTTTGTTTCTAAAACAAATAAGTTCATTCATCACATTCCATACATCAACTGACGATGTCACCTTATTAAATTTACTGTTAAAATATAAGCGTTTAGCTTTTCGTATTCTTTCATTCACGTCATTACGCAGAAACTTATACTGCTTTATTAATTTTTCGTCCTGGCCCATATTTTTCCGCACATTATCACGTTTATTACATAAACTTACTATTTCTGTTGTTATCCATGGCACATTTAACCCTTTCACTAGTTTTCTCTTTAGAGGTACATGTTTGTCAAGAAGCCCTACTACAACTTTCTCAAATACATGTGCATTATCTTGGCTTAATGATGCATCTGTCAAGAAGTTCCAGTCAAGCTGATTAAAATCCGCCAAGAACTGTTCTTTATTCAGATTTTTATAACATCTGAATTGTATTACATGAGGTGGCAATTTTGTGTTTTTCTTTTTACAGACAGCATATATCATCTTGTGATCAGTAGTTGAAAAGTCTAAACTGCCTGCTAAATTAAAATTATTTGGACTAGATACATAAATGTGATCTAAAAGAGTAGCCGTTGACCTGTGACTTTTTTGCTCTTTATACACAGCAATTCTGGTTGGTTCTTTTATCAATTGATAGAGATTGAATTCTGTGCTAAGCTTTGTCAATTTTACTGACTGATTAGATTTCGTTAACAAGTCTATATTAAAATCTCCATACATTACACACTCACATTTTTGTTTCTTGATGAACATAAGAAGAGCTTCTAATTTTTCAAATAGTCCATCATTAACAATGTCTGGAGGAATATATGTGGTCACTAATAAAATTGGTTTACAGAACTTCTTGCGTAACTTAATAACAAGAATTTCAATTTTACCAGTATCAATACCAGTATCAATTTCTTCGTAGCAAAAATTAAAATTAACATACACACCAATTCCACCACCTTCTTTACCTACTCTATCCTTTCGAATAAAATTATAACTCGGTATTTGAATTTCACCAGAGTAATCCCTTACTTTTCTTAATTTAGTTTCCGTTACCGCACAAGCAATTATGTTTCTTTCATTTACTAGTAAATATCTTAATTCCTCGTATTTAGACTTCAGTCCGTTGATATTTACATGAAGTAGTTTTTTCGACTTGGAAGCCTAGGGCAGTAGCTAATTGATTCGGAAATCACTTCATTGTTGTCCACTCCATCGAGGGTTGATTCCGTTGCAAATGGAAAAAAATTCTTTTGTTGACCACAAGTTGTACATGTCCACGGGTCCTGCTTTTCCACATCCTTCAATGTCCTCAAGTAGATGTCACATGTTTGACAAGGAAGGTCCCTCGGATCCATTGTTAAAATTTGTAAGTTAGTTTCCAGATCCAGATGTCAAAAAGATATATTTTTTGTAGTTTGTTAATGGCTGTATAGTGAACTTGCCTTGGAAAGTTATTTCCACGTTCCAGTCAGAATGAGGGGCTGTGCCAGGGCAAAACCTCAACAACACGCGCATTGACCTCTTGGTCCACCTCATTCTATCGTCCAATAGTTGACATCTGGGATGAGTTCAGTTTATTCACTCCAACTTCCGGTATTTGACTTCCAGATAGCTCCCCATTCGTTATAATGTTTTTTGTATATATCATTATAACGCCTCAATTTTTAATTAATTCTGAGTTTTAAAATTATTAAGTTTACTGCTTAACATGATCAGCGCTATCAAAACTATAGAATAACGTTTTTGAAGTTATTTATCACAAAGATTCGACAGTGAAAAAATTAAATTTCAAAAAACACAAATGGGAGCAAAACAGAGAACATCTGTTCCGTATGTACGTAGACGACACGGTGCTTCTTGTGCTCCAGCCTTCCCAATTAATTATAGTTTTTGTAGAAAGTTCCCAGTCTTTAGGAACTAATCATTAAATATTTCCTTTCTTTCTATTCGTTAAATTCCCGAGTTATTATTGATTATAATAAAAGTCAAAGTGTACCTAATATAACCAGTCATCTTTAATTATCGTGTACCCTTCTTTAACTATCATCATCAGTTACACGTAGCATCTTAAATAGGAGTCTCGGAGTCTCACTAGTTATAGGCTCACAAGTGGTGGAGATGGGTCGTTCTCGTTCCAGCTCTCCAGTTTTTGGTTAAATTTTCGTCAGTAGTGGTAAAAAAGAATATGATAAAATAATTATCATTACTATTATGGTTGTTTAATTTATATTTATGTTTTGTGTAAATTGTTGTGATCACGGAATCCCCGAATTTCTGAAAAAAAGCAATCTAGGTCAACTAAACTCCCTTTATTTTCCTCAGTAGTTCAGTTACCTTTAAAAACCAGTACTACAGTATTTATTTTTCAGTTTAGTGTGAATAGTTAAATTTTTAATACTTTTCCTTCAAGTATGTACATTCATGATGTCCCTTTCTAATTCTAATTGTGAATACTATATTCATATTCGTTTAATTGACGCCACCCACAGACAAGTGATTACTTTTCAAGTTTCAAATCCAGAGTCAAGTAGTGCCGTTCACACTCCCGTTCTAGTTCAAAGCTACGAATTAATTAATAACGTCTGGCAGATTGTTTCAATAGTTGATTTAAGGAACGAAAACTAATTTAATTGTCATTCTTTTACAGTTATTTAAGCAGATATCCTGAGGTGGAACAAGGACTTTGACAGTTAACTCCATTCGTCAACGTTTTACAATTTCTATTGGTGGTAAAATACTAATTGTGGTTTTTTGTTCTTATTTTCTGTTAAGGCTCCTGCTGTAAACTCTCTCTCCTCCCAGTTACCTGACCTTTCAACGCCGACCCCGACTCATCATCATTCATCTCCTCCATCAGTCATCATGGCAAATCAAGACGGAAACGCAGGAAATGGTATGGTGAATAATGCTAATGATAATGATGGTAATGCACATCCATACCCTGTCCCAATCACAAACCTTCCAGAAGCTCTCAAGCTTATCAGGAAGTACAACGGCAAGTCAGATGTCAATGAATGGCTTTTGAAATTCGACACTGACCTGAAAGCATTTAGCATTTCATACAAGTACGCTGTTCTCTCTCTTGATAGATTTTTAGTTGATGATGCTGCTAACTGGTGGTCAAGTATCTCCCACAATTTCAATTTTTCAATTAACGATTCAGAAGATGAATTTAAAGATTTGTGGGAAGAGATCACACGACAGTTAAAGGAATTTTTTGATCATTCAGCCCTTCTGGCTGTTCATAAGCAGCAAAACAAGAAAATTATTTTTCAAGTCGGTGACGATCCCCAAGCATACGTCACTCGAAAAATGGCAATTTTGAAAGAGATTGATAGAGATATGAAGGAGGATAGAAAAATTGATCAGTTATTAAAGGGACTCCCTGGGAACTTGCGCTTGCAGTTCTCGTCCCAAGAAATTGAAAACGTTAATCAGTTTCTGAACAGACTGAGAAAATATTCTCAGGTTCTTGCTGAGACAAAGCCCACCCAAACCACCCAAAAAGCACAGAATAGTCAGTCATCCTCTTTGTCTGTACTCCCCGTATCTATGCAGGCTCTTCAAGCCACTGCTCCCCCTCCAGTTCAGAATACTCTTACCTGTTATCGTTGTCATGTAGTAGGACACATTGCCAAGAATTGTCCAAACCCACCTCAGAACTCAAATAAGGGTAACGGACAAGGAAATGGTCAGAAAGGTAAACCACGCTTTCAGTGGCCAATGGCTTTCAGTCCCATGCAGGGTGTGATGCCCTCTCCATTCTTTTCTTTTCCCCAAACTGGAACAGGCAATCCAAATAATTTTCCATTTGTTCCTGTTCAATTTCCATTTGCATACCCTCAATTTTTCAATAATGGTGGTAGACGTGGCCGTAGAAATAATAATGCCAACAATGGCAACGGTCAGCAAAACACACAGCAAACGAACCAGCAGTCAGGTTCAAATGCCAATTTACAAATTTTGGATGTTAGCGATTCTGGTGCTAACACTCCACCTTCTCCTGATAATTCTAATCAGGGAAACTGAATAAGCTGCGGAAGCGGGACCGCAGCGAAGCATTATCTTTACAAAATTCTTTTGTCAATTTTTTTCCATTTCATTTAAAAAACTTTAATCGTCCTTCTGATTTAGTTTGTCATTTAAATAGGTTAAGCATCAAGTCTGTAAATAGTTCAAATAGTTCAATGGTTAATGAACCTTCTTTCTGTGAAAGTAGTCCACGCATTGAACCACAAGTATTGCACGAGTCTGACCCTCCGGTATTGGAGTCTTCGCTTGTCAGTCCCTACCCCATTTGCGCTGTCGAGCATGATACATTCTCTGAAGTTGCAACTTGTGCTTCAACAAAATACACAGAAGTAAATGGTCGCTTATATCCAGTTTACTATAAAAATAAAAAGTTTAAACGTGTCGTTTTAAACTGGCCTGTAGTCATTAAGGCAAATTCATTTTCTGCTCTTGTCGACACTGGCGCCACTATAAGTGCCATTAATCCCAACTTGCTTTCTCATTTGCATCCAAATATTTTTCGTCGTTCTAAAATTGAACCTTTCTCAATAAATCTTTCGGTTGACGACAACCAACAATTCGTAGTAGAAGAAAAAGTAGAAATCCCTATTTCCATTGACGGTTTTGAATTTCTATGGTTGTTTTACCTTGTTCCTTCTCTTTCGAACATGGTAGTCCTCGGCATGGACTGGCTTTCAGCCATGCAAGTGACCATCTGCTGTCACACCCAGAAAATTAGCATAAATAAGGACATTTCTCCTCATGTCCATTCTTCTTCCTCAAACATTCCTCTTTCATTTAGAAGCACAGCTTCCAGTTCCTTCTACCAGTAGTCATGTCACAGATTCCCTTCTCGTTGAACTTGATGATGACCCCGTTTTAAATTATTCAATTTTTTCTAAAGAAAGTAGTAGTCACTTTCTTCCTCCTTGTAATGTCAGTTGTACTGACAGTTTTCATTCGTCAAATGAAAAGCTTTTTTCTTTGTTCGTGAAAAATCGAACCACTATCCCACCAAAGTCAATGACCAGGCTTAAACTCAAGATTCTCTCAAAATATAATGGCGACATAATAATTTCTCCCTCAAAATCCACAGTAGCACTCAAACACATAGCAGTCGGATCGTCTATTGTTGCAGTAAAAAATGGTTTTACTAGTACTTTTGTACTAAATCCCACAAATAGACCCATTCAATTGAGACAAAATTCAGTTGTTGTTTCTTATCTTCCCTATGGTGATGATCATGTGTTATGTCATGTTGATGAGGTGCTCCAAAATTCTAAAAATTCTGCAAATCTTTCTAAACTAGTAGTAGTAGTAGTCTAAAGTAAAGAATTTGAATCTTTACTCTCACATTTTAAATTTGGTGAAACTCTCAGTAATGAGGAAAAAGAAAGCATCGTTTCACTCATTTATAAATTTCAGTCCATATTTTCTTCTCCAGAAAATCCAAAAATAGGAAACTGTCCTCAAGTGAAACATGAAATTGATACGGGCGATGCTCACCCAATCAAGTAAAGACCCTATCGCGTGTCTTTTCATGAGAGAAAAATCTTAAATGAACAAGTTGATCAGTTATTGGGGAAAGGAGTAATTGAACACTCCAATTCTCCATGGTCTTCACCAGTAGTCCTCGTAAGAAAACCCAATGGTGGTATAAGATTTTGCGTTGATTATCGCAAATTGAACACAGTCACAAAGAAAGATTCTTACCCCTTACCCAGAATTGATGACACTCTTGACAAATTAAGAGGTGCCAAATATTTTTCTACTTTGGACTGTGATCAAGCATTTTATCAAGTTTCTATGGCAGAGAATAGTAAGGAAAAGACAGCATTCATTACGCCCGATGGGCTGTATCAATTTAAGGTCTTACCTTTTGGTTTATCAAATAGCCCCTTAACGTTTCAGCGTCTTATTGATTCAATATTAGGACAATTAAAATGGTCCATTGCATTAGTGTACATGGATGATATCGTATGTTTTTCCAGAACATTCCATGAGCATTTAGAAAATCTTGAAGTTATTCTAACTGCATTGTCAAAATCAGGTCTTAAATTACAGGCTACAAAATGCTCTTTTGGTTTTACAAAATTGAAATACCTTGGTCATATCATTTCTGAAAAAGGTATTGAAGTGGACCCCGAAAAAGTACGCGCAGTACAAAATTTTCCTACCCCAAAACGTGTAAAAGATGTTCAGTCTTTCGTTGCTTTATGTGGTTATTATCGTAGATTCATTCCTCATTTTGCTCGTGTATGTAGACCCTTACACAAATTAATGTGCAAGGATGTTCCTTTCAAATGGGACGATAAAACACAGAATGCTTTTAATGAATTGAAAAATTTGCTTTCCTCTACACAAGTACTAGGTTACCCCGACGAGTATTCCCCGACGGAAATCCACTGCGATGGATCCGGTCTTGGTCTCGGATGTACCCTGGTGCAGCTTAAGAACGGTGAGGAAAGAGTAATTGCATTCGCTTCTCGTTCGCTCAAGAGACACGAAGCAAACTACTCAAGCACTGACCTCGAGTGCTTAGCGGTAATTTTCAGTATACAGAAATTCAGACCCTATTTATACGGTAGAAAATTTAAAATTATTACCGATCATAAGGCTCTTTGTGATCTAATCAATTTCAAAGACCCTCATGGTCGCGCTGCTCGTTGGTCGATGGCTCTTCAGCCATACGACTTTGAAGTAATTCACAAAAGTGGTAAAAAGCACGCTGACGCAGACAGCCTTAGTAGAAACGTAGTCCCCGCACCTGAGAAAGATCCTGAGATATTCTCAAAATGCCCCGATGATTTTGACAGCTTATGCTCTTTAGTCGATAAAAAATTATTTTCACTTTGCGCTTTACAATGCGAAAACTTTGGCAATTTACAATTTTCTGATGCTAAAATCCGTCCTATAATTGATAGTTTACTAATTTTAAATGAAGACCCCGATGCTGAAACCCCAGTAAAAAAGTCAAAACTGCATGACTTCAAGTTAGAGGCTGATATTTTATATAAAGCAGGCTTTGATCCAGATGGTCGTTTATGGCGACTTGTAGTTCCCGATTCCTTACGCAAAGATCTTCTTCATGAAATTCATGATCGTGATGCTTCTCATCTCGGTCTAGAGAAAACGTGGAAACTTGTGAAAGAACGATATTACTGGCCCCGTATGTTCAAGTCAGTGCATGAATTTTGTAGAAGTTGCAAAACTTGTCAACTCTACAACAGGCGAAGCGGACCGACTCCAGGCTCCCTTCAGCCAATTTCCCCTCCTAAAATTCCTTTTCAAAGAATTGGTGTTGATTTCGTTGGTCCTTATCCAACAACATGGCCGAAGCGTAACACATGCGTTTTAACTATAATTGATCACTTAAGCCGATACTTGGAAGCATTTCCTTGTAAAGGCGAGACTTCCGCAGAAGCTATTTCCATTTTGCGTGACTATGTGTTTACGAAGCACTCTGTTCCAAAAGAGATCGTGGTCGATCAAGGGTCATGTTTTGTTGCAAAAGAGTTTAGAGAATTTTGCAGAAACCATAACGTAAAACTTCGGTTCTGTACTACCGCGCACCCCGAGACCAACGCCGTGTGCGAGCGTTCGCACGACATCCTACAACGCAGCATGGGTAAAATGGTATTAAAAAGTAAAAAGGAGTGGGATAAGCATTTGAACAAAATTATCTTTTCCTATAATGTTACTCATCATAAAGTAATTAATATGAGCCCCTTTTATGCTCTTTACGGCAGAGAACCCCGTTTTCCCACTGACAATAACTTTCCTGTTTCTGAAGAGTTTGTTGATGATGAAAACCCCGAAAAATGTAGAGAAAGAGCTAAAATAGCAGCTCATGAAGCTTATGTAAATACCCTTAGAGCTCAGCTCAAAGCAAAAATAAAGTTTGATAAAAAACATCCTAGTTTAGATTTAGAGATAGGAGACCTTGTTTGCATAAAAATTTCCCGTAAAGAAATCGGCAAGGTTCAAAAGTGGCAGCCTCGTTGGCAAGGTCCTTTTGAAGTTGTCGAAAAAATTGGTCCTATCACTTATAAAGTTATAGATGTAAGGTCCATTCATGAACGCCCAGTTCATGGTAAAATGGAAAGAATCGTGAGTACCCGCGAAATGAAACGCTGGTATGATGATCTAAATGAAAATAAATTAATCTCAGATTCCCCCGTTGAAAGCAGCTCCGAAGAAGAGTTTGAAGCTCCTACTATTACTACAAAAGTCAGTAGTAAGAAGTCCAAATCAGAACGTACTTGTTCAAAAATTTCTGATAGTTCTAAGTCTTCTGTAAATAATATAAATATTAGTTCAAGTTCTAATCCGTTTAATTTATCGGCAGGTAACAGTAGTGTTTTCAATTCTGCCCATGAAAATATTTCTGATATTAGTGGTTTCCCTTCACCCAGATACCATTCTTCTCCTCAAAGCGTCTCTGGCACATCGCCTCAGAACCCTTCCGTAGTAGTGAACCCCGTAACTACTCATTTGGTAATCCCTGGCACAAGTGTTAGCCAATATTCCTTTCCTGTGACGACACAATCTTTTGTTGTCCCTTCTGTGTCTATAATTTCTCATCCTCAAGTAAACCCCGTACTACCCTTTGTTTCTAACTCAGTAGTGCAACCAGTTTCTCACACAAGTTCCTTTGTAGCCCCAGCCCCTCCCCCAAACGTTAATCCTATCACTTCCTCTGACACCGACACCGAGTCAGCTGATACTCAATCAGATTCGAGTGTGCGTAGGTCGAGTAGAATAAGTAGAAAACCCGACAAATATGACCCTTCTGTGCATTGGCAGGTTTCCAAAAGGTCAAGGTCAACGGGAAGGAGAGGAGGAGCAGCAGGCGGCTCATCAAGCACTAACAGTAAATAGGAACTCGTGCGGTAAAACAAGTCCTTCTCTCATTGTCATTCTTGTAAAATATTATTAATTATTCTAATTGTTGTTGTCCAATGTCATTGTGTGCTTCTAGCAATGGCGTTGTCAAAAGAGAAACTTCCTGGCTTAAGCGAGACGAACCTGGTTAGGTCCTCACAAACTTTGCAAGAGATGGTCGCATTGGCCAAGCTCGCGAGAGAAGGAGGAACTACGAATCCTCCGGTGGAAGTTGATGAGCTTGAAGTCGAGCCCATGAACGTGGACCGTGACTGTAGTCCATCTCCAGATCCTGAGTTGGACCGACAAGTTGCAGCTGAGTTGGCTAAGCTGAACCTCGCCAAGGTGGCTCCTCCGGAGGCTGTCAAGATTCCAGTAGCCGAGTCTGTCCCAGCGGCAGAAGTAGCTTCCTCCGTCGTTCCATCAACTTCAACTGGCAACCCTCGTCGCCGTCGTTCACCGATCACCCGAGTCCTCCGTAACCCGAAGCCTCAAACCAACCTTAACCAAGTCTCTCGCAGCCTCAAAAAGAAGAAATCAGCTCCTCGTCGTCCTGTTCCTAACCTTGTTCCTCTTATGAACATTAATTTTGGCTCATTTCGGCCCCTTCCTTTTCCTTTTCAAAATGTTCAATCCCCTCCCGGGATCCCCAAGTCTCTTATTTATCGGGCTGTCGCTTCAGACGGTTCCGTTGTCCCCGTGTGTTTCAGCTGTAAGCAAGCTGGCCATAAGCACTACAACTGCCCTGTCTTCCGTTCAAATTAAATTCAATTTACCCCGGATTTAATCCTTTTCTTTTTTAATAATTTTTCTTTTTTTACACACCGGCAATTGTGAGCATAATAAAATGTATGCTCTGCAGTGTGCGTAGTTATCAAGCCCCAGTATGTACTATACATTTCTCACTTTCCCCCTACCGCTTCTCCCTCGACCATGCCTCTCCTTCAGCGTCGGTTTTTGGGAGTTGACTAGAAGACGACGAACGAGTCCTGAGATCAGAACGCAACAGAGATTCCTACGGAGAAGAACTCGAGTAACAAGCCAGCAGCAGATTCCTGTTCCCTTCTTCTTGTGCTCCAGCCTTCCCAATTAATTATAGTTTTTGTAGAAAGTTCCCAGTCTTTAGGAACTAATCATTAAATATTTCCTTTCTTTCTATTCGTTAAATTCCCGAGTTATTATTGATTATAATAAAAGTCAAAGTGTACCTAATATAACCAGTCATCTTTAATTATCGTGTACCCTTCTTTAACTATCATCATCAGTTACACGTAGCATCTTAAATAGGAGTCTCGGAGTCTCACTAGTTATAGGCTCACA